>JAJPUD010010601.1:45077-60612 GCA_023553655.1 Myrmecobius fasciatus | reverse complement strand
TTTTTTTTTTTTTAACAATAATTTACAGTCGAGTTCTTTGAAGACACAATGGGGGGGAAGCTTTGATCATTTATAAACCTTTCATAAGTTACAAAAGAAAGGCAGTCTGAAAAGTATGTATAAACAGTAAAAACAATTTTCAAGGGGACAAGAGTTACAAAAGAGTTACTGCCAAATAGACTGGCCAGCAACTGGTAAGACCGCTTTTGTTCAGCAGATGCCAATACTGAAAAATGGGCATGGAAGCAGGTGGGGCTCAGATTTTAGGATGCCTTCTTTGTGCCTTTTGTGCCTAGTGTAGCATTTTAGACACATATGCACATGTGACACCAAACTGATGAGCCCATTTCCGTGTATTTCACACTGACATCAATAAAATGAAAAATGATTAAACCGAAACTCACACAAGCTACAGAAGAACACGGAAGGGGCAAAAATGCTTGCTTTCCAGCAGGTTGGAGGACTCACACATTACATGGAGGAGAATAGCCCAAAATAGATTTTACAAAGTGTTTTGATTTTATTTATTTTATTTATCATGACTGATAGGGCATGAGAATTTTATATTTAGGTGGTATCTAGAATTATTTTTTCCCCCAATCAGTGAACTCGGGCTAATGTCTAAAATAGAATTAAAATGAATTAACTGCTCTTTTTTCTTTTTTTTCTCCCAAATTGCAGACATAAAATGGAACCAGTAACAGGTTATTCGATTTCAAACTCGTGTTTCAATGAGAATGAAGACATTTGAATGTAGAACACATACAAAGTATACACTGTATATTTACTAGACAGTACAAATCACTGTGCATTTTATAAGGCAGAACATCAAGGCTGAATAAACTAGGAATTTCAAGACCATAGTTAAGTGACATTTACGCATCATGAGGCAAGCATTTGGAACAGGAGAAACTTGAAAGTCATCCCTTTAAGGGCAGATAACAAATGCAGAAAGATGAGATATTGTAGGTGGGGAGTATAGCTGTTCATCCACCTGTTGTTTAATGATTCCCCCCTCCCCCACAAATCATACTTTGGAAAAATCAGAGCAGATTGGCAACAATGACTTGGAAAGAACAACAGGCCCACTTTACTCTTGCAGTCAGAAAGTGGACCATAGTGCAAAATTGCATTTTTCCCCCTACTGGTGTCAGAAAGGAAGGGGAAAAGAAAAAAAAAAAAGATGTTTTCAAAAGTATTTTAGTGAGTCATGAAAGCCCTAGTTTGGGATGAAAGGAAATTACTTAGGCCAGTCGTTACAAGTCGTTCCGAAGTACACAGATCACTTCACTGCACCCAGTTTTCTCAGAAGTTTCTTCCCTTTGGAAAGCAGACCCTTTTTCTTTTTCGAGGCCCTTTCCCTGCCTCTCCCAGGACTACCAGAACCCATAGATGACGGAGGTGACCCAGAATGGAGATGGACTGTGGGGGATGGTGCTCTCCTTGACGTACCTGTATTCTCAGGAGGAACCTATTAGGTATATTGTGACAGTTTATTGAATGTTTGAAAGCTAACAACATCAACATAGTGGGGGGTAACATCTTAAGGGATCATTTCCCACCAAAAGGGGGCAAAGAGGCTCACTTCTTCTATCACTGGCTTAAATTATACCAAAGGCAAATTTATATATAAGCATCACCTCCCAAAGTATAGCGGCCACCAAGCGTTAAGACACATGCTTTGGGGACCTAATGGTTCTGAACAATTGCCACATTTCATTTTGCCAAAATAATGGCAAAAGAAAAAAAGAGAAAATTTCGGCAAATGGTAATTTGAGCTTTTTGAATTAATATAGCAGTTAGCCCAGGATAAGTACAATGGGCTAAGTACCAGCAACTGAATCTTGGGAGCAAAAGTTTCCCAAAGTAATTCCTACTGTATTCAAAACAAAACAAAACAAAACAATATAAAAAAAAACACTCTTTGATGATGTAAAATTCTGATGTCTTTGAATCATTTTGTACAATTTATTGTGCTATATGTATATATTGGAGAGAGATGGCACATTGGTTAAAAAGAAAAAAAAAAACTAAAATGAACCTTAATTGCAATCAAAGAAAGCTTAAAGGCCCTTATTATTTTGAAAATTTGTTTTGTATATTTCAAAGTAAAGATGAATTTTTTTCAGTGCTTAGGACTTAAGAGCATTTGAACTCTATCAGTTAAATTCTTTTATTCTGATCATACAGTGCAGTTACTGTTTGCCTGAAGGAGGCCACACATTTAGATACATGTTTTAATATACATGATAGAATTCACTTTCCCCACAATCATTATTTTAGGTCAGATCTTTTTCTAATACAACATGTTGCTTGTTCTACAGAAAAGAAAATTTAGCTAAGGATCTTCAAGCTTCCTTAGATTTAAAATCAAGGCCTAATTCTAATGGAAAACAACTTAGTAAAGCATCCCAAGTACACCTGAAGATACCATGTCTTTAGCCTAATGCATTCATCCACTGAGCTGCATTACCCATGACAGTTAACATTGCATTGGTAAACCAAACACTATTCAGTGTCTCCCGGAGGTTGGCTCATTTGTTTCTTTGTTTTTAAAATGTCTGTTCTGGGCTATATATCATTACATTTTTAAATACATAATTCGAACTGCCTAAGAAAATATTTCTAGGTAGTTCAAGCCAGGATTTGAGGTTGTTAATGTTATGAGACAACTCCAGGCCAACTTGATTGAAGTATTCATGTGAATTTTAATCTTTCATATAAATTTTTCTGGAGGGGTGGATAAAAGTTTTTCCAAGTAATGGACCATGTCTTTTTTTTTTCAGGGATTGGCTAACAATGCAATCTGCAGCTTTTGCTTTTTTAGAATCCTTAGACATTGGAACACTTCTCTACATAAACAAAATACTTTCTTCATTAAGAAATATGTTCCAAATGTTGACCTTTTCATGAATTTCTTGTAATATGATAGTGAGGAATGGATACAAGAGAATTTATTTTATGACAAATTCAGTTAAGCTTCATAACTGAGAAAAAGCAACGTCCTCAGATTTTGGGGCCAATGATTTTTTGAGACATATTTCTTTTTCTGAATCCCACAGTTAAGTCTTAAGACTACTGCATTAGTTATTGCAAGGTAGCTTAAATGGGTATTTTTATTGGTATCTTCAGTTGCTCACTTACGTGAAGGCTACATTGCCTTATTAAGGTGTGAAATGAACACTCTTCTTCTGTTTCCAAGCAGATGAGCAAAAAATAAAAATATATATAAAATATATAATATAGAAAAACTTGAAGTGATGAAACAAAATAAAGATGAAACACTCAACACGAATGTAATCTCAGATTAAAAAAATGTATTGAAAATAGTACACTAATGTTAATGTTAGAGAGGAATTGATAAACCTTAATGGAAGACAAGCAAATAGCAACCACTGCTCACCAAATCAATTTAGGTTTTCTCTGTAAAGAAGAACTATTATCCTTTTAATTTTATTACACTTTCTCTTTTATGGAATACGTAAGACATGGGAAGCTCCTTATGCATAAAAATTGACCAAATCAGAATTAAAATGGAACTGCTTGGTAAAGCAAATAAAATATAACTTAAAATTTTAGATTCAGTAAGAAACTAACACTGAGCAACTAGCAGAACACATTGCAATGTTTCAGGTGGTACATTTCCCCCACCCCATTCCCAGACCCCAAGTATAAAATGTCCATGTGTAAAAAAGCATGAGAAACATTATGAAAGACTGGAACATATATTAAAAATATGTAATACAATTGCTTACCCTTTTAGCCTTGGTACGCATTGGGGCATCTTGAGAATAACGAGATGGTGTATCCGAAAGGTAGACTTCTACATCATCAGGCACTTCTTCCAGAAAGTTTGAAGGAACCAGACCTTTTTGTCCATTAAGCTCTCCCTATGACATAAGAAAAAGTGTAAATGTGATGAGAGAGAAATCATTATTTTCTTCTAAGATTAAAGTTTTTATTTACTCAATTCTTAAAATCTTGTCCATTCAAGTGGCAATATTATTATAATAGTATTGTTATTATTATCCAGACCTGTGATTTTGTCAGTGTAGGAAAATATTGGTAAAAAAAAAATCACCTACCAGAGCAGACTCTCAACTTATACTTAAGAAAACTCAAAATTTATTTATCTTCTTTTTTATTAGTTTTTTGTTTTCTTCAACTTATACTCAAGAAGTACTTGGTTGTACTGAGGAATTAAGTAAGATAGTCTTGGCTACTCAATCTTGCATCAGAGATGAGACTTAAACCCAGGTTTTCCTGAATCTGAGACCAGCTTTTCATATATTATACTATGCTAACTCATCATAATTATATGTTCAGTTGTTTCAGTCATGTCAATTCTTCATGACATCATTTGGGGTTTTCATGTCAAAGATACTGGAGTGATTTGCCACTTCCTTCTCCAGCTCACTTTACAGATGAGGAAACTGAGACAAACAGAACCAAGTAACTTGTCCAGGGTCACACCAAAAGTGTCTGAGGTGGGGCAGCTAGGTGGTGCAGTGGATAGAGCACCAGCTCTGAAGTCAGGAGGACCTGAGTTCAAATCTGGTCTCAGACACTGAACATTCCCTAGCTGTGTGACCCTGGGCAAGTCACTTAACCTCAGGAAGATGAATCTTTTGCTCAACTTTTTAAAATGAGCAAAAATGCTCTTTATCCACTGCACTACTATGGGGATATTTACATTTGTTTTTTAAAAAACTCTATTTGAATGTTTGACTATTTTTAAATATCAGGTTAATTAAACAATAGTCCTCAATAACTTGGAGCCAGTATTTCAGAATTGAAAATATGAATTAATTAATAGATATAAAGTTATTGGAAGTTTCTGATCAACTAACCCCACCAAAGATGAAAAAGACTAATTCCAGAAACATTTCAGTGTTCTGCCAACCATGTGCCACTTAATGAGAATGAGAATTAATGAGAAAATCACCTCTCTGGTCCTCAGTTTCCTTAGCTGAAAAAAGATAGGGGTAAAGGACTATATGATATCTGATGTTCCTTTTTGTCATTGCCAGTACCTCTCTGACATGTAGATAAATTCATTTTGACAGCTTATATGCATTAGAAGTTGAACCAAATTGCACATGCATGTGAAAAGTAAGAATAATGAGTTTTATATGATGTATATAAATGCCTTTAAGAAACAATATGGGTTTAAGAACCTTATAAACTACTTGATTCCTTTAAGGATCCAAGAGTCTTATTTTGTTGGCAAAGAGGCAAACTATTGAGGTTTGTCAAAATCTCTGTGTGCCGGATGAGACAGTTATAGGAGATAACCAGATCACAGATATATCCATTCCCTAGTGGCCAATTCTCAGGTCAGGAGCATCTCGAAATTTATCCAGGCTAGTTCTGAGATGACAGGCTACCCTGGGGCCCATGCTAGAAATCTTTACCGCTTGATAGATTTGATGGATCTTCAATGACAACAACTGTCAAGAGTCAATGTCGCTTGCATAATGAGATTGGAGTGGACTTTAATGCAGGATACTATCCATTCTAACAAAAGGGTATCTCCCTGGCCACTTGTGTGGAACTGGTTGGAACATAGGCTGTATGAGGTCACAGACTGCCCCCGCTTTTATATTTCCAGATCCAAACAGTGTTTGGTGCACAGGAAGTATTTGAGGTGAGCATCTAGGTGGTGCAGTGGATAGAGTTCTGAGCCTGGATTCAGGAGTATCTAAGTTCAAATTCTGCCCCAAATCACTTACTCCCTGCGTAACCCTGGACAAGAGATAAATTCTGTTTGCCTTGTTTCCTTGTTAGTAAAAGGGGAACAATAATAACACCTACCTCCCAAGGCTACTATTAGGATAAAATGAAAGCTTTTGTAAAACACTATGTATTATTGTTGTTGAGTTGTTTCAGTCATGGGCCTTCTTGGTAAAGATAGTTGGAGTAGTTAGCCATTTCCTTCTCTAGCTCACTTTTAGAGAGGAAACTGAGACAAACAGGGGGAAGTGATCTATTGAGTAAGTGTCTGAGGCCAGATTTGAATTCAGGTCCTCCTAACTCCAAGGCTGGTGATTTATCTACTATACTACTTTGTTGCCCGAAAAGCACTATATAAGTGCTAGCTACATTATTCGTAATAATAATTATATATGTATATATAATTATATATAGATTCAATCATATTCTCAAACAAATATGTTGATTTGTAGGTCAAGGATTCATGATTTTTGCAATTGCTCTTACAACACATATTATTGTTCCTCTATAGCTTAGCATAGACTTTGAGAATTACCCTGGGTAAGAAAAAAATGAATCATTTTCACCCTACTTTGCCCAGCCAGGGATGGGCTTCTCCTATCTTAGCTCATGTCTGTAATGCTATGCATAATCTGTCTCTGGGCCTATCCATGAATCTATGCTAACCACATAGTAACTACTAGAGCTTCTGCCCTATTGACATAACTTTGGAACACCTAAATTAATTCCTTTAATTTGTTCTTGGAAAGAACTTTATTTCATAAATAAACAACCAAAATGCAACCAAAGCTTTTGTTGACAAATAAAGTTGGTAAGGAATATGTTCATTGATACCATAGACCAGGTTATTTATTTTCCACCCTGCCTCAATATTCCAGCTCCACTTTGGGTTCCTCCCAAACCTGAAAAGAGAAATTTTGTGTATGGACAAAGAGCTAATGATACTTCTTGTTTGATTTTGTTCTCCCATACCATGACATGCCAGGATGAGGTTTTGGGAATAAAAGCATCTTAGAAAGTTGTGTAGAGCAGAGTTTGAGTGACTTGTTCCAGGATCACACACACAGAATGTGTCAGAAACCTAGGTCTTCCTGGATCAGACATCAACTCTGTATACTACACCCTGTTACCCCTCACAGGTGAGTGTTTCACACACACACACACACACACACACACACACACACATACACTCAGAGAGAATACCCTCTTTTGGTATATGTAAAACTTACATAGTAAAATCCATCTTCATCAATTTCACCAAACACAGTAATAATGTCTCCTGTACAAAATGTCAGTTCTGCCTGTAAAGATAGGAAGGAAAAATAATGTTAGGTTGAAATGAGGCAATATTTTTGAAAATAAATTTGACATTACTGTTTTCCTCTATGTGGTTCTCTGAGAAATGAATAGTGTATACTTGCTCTCTGAAGCATGTTTTCTGGTTGTTTACTGAAGGTGGCACAAAATTATATAGAATGTAAGGTACCTACAGACAAACCATTTAAATTTTGTCTTTATATTCTCAGGACCCAGCACAGTATATATTGTTGGTACCTAAGAAATGCTTGTTCAATTTAATTAAAGAGAATAATACAGAGAGTTGGAAGGAAGGAAGAAAAGGAAGGAAAGAAAAAGGAAGAGAGCGAGGAAAGAAACAAAAGGAGAGAAAAGGAGGAAGGGAGAAATCAAGGAGAAAAGAAAAGAAGGAAGGAAGGGAAGGTTGAAGAAAGTAAGGGGGAATAGAGAAAGAAGGAAGAGAGGAAGGAAGAAAGGATGGTAGAAAAAAGAGGAAGAAGGAAAATAGGAAGGAAGGGAATATGGAGGGAGAAAGAGAAAGAAAAAAGAAAATAAGGAAATAGAAGAAGAGAAAGGGAAAGAAGGAGGGAGGGAGGGAAGGAAGAAAGGAAAGAAGAAAGAAAAAAGAAAGAAAAAATGAAGGAAGAAGAGAAGAAGAAGGGAGGAAAGGAAGAAAGAAAGAAAGGAGGGAGGAAGGAAGGTCACCGGAGATTATTCCATTCTTTTTTTTTTTTTTTAAATAGTTGGTGCTTTACAAATTCTTGCTAAGCTTCAGAGGAGTTTATGACTTGACCAGAGTCACACATGTGCCCTTGATTCAACCTTCGGGGTGCTCTTATTCCCAAAATATCATCATTATATAAATAGGTAGTTGCAGAGGTATGAAGTAGAAAGGGCACAAGGCTTACTTAGCATGAGAGAAATTTGGTTTAACTCTTCTGTGTGACTTGGAGAAGTCCCTTAAAAACCTGTGAGCCTCAGTTTCTCCCTTTATACAATAAAGGTTTGAACTAGATACTCTCTTAAGAACATCAGACAAATGCTTTTTACACAAATAAAATCATATCTAAAAAATTGGAAAGATGTCAATTGTTCATACATACAGGCAGAGTCAATATAATAAACATAATTCTACCTAAATTAATTTATTGATTCACTGCTTATATCAGAAATTATTTTATAGAGCAAAACAGTCTACCTCAGAATCTGTGGTTTCTAAATTCTAAACTAACTTTCTGGGCTTCAGTTTTCTCTTTCATGAAATGAGGATGACAATAGCAACAAGCTCTAGGAAAGGCCTTCATGATCATCTCATCTAGCCTCTCATTTTGTGGAGGTGGAAGCAAAGACCCAGAGAGAATAAATTAAG
The DNA here is from genome assembly GCA_023553655.1 of Myrmecobius fasciatus. Lineage (NCBI taxonomy): Eukaryota > Metazoa > Chordata > Mammalia > Dasyuromorphia > Myrmecobiidae > Myrmecobius > Myrmecobius fasciatus. The sequence continues at coordinate 52,214 of JAJPUD010010601.1, read as the reverse complement.
GGAGCTCACCAACCTTATATAGGTAGACTGCAGAGCCAGGATCTGAACCCAGGACTTATATCATACTACAATTCCTGCCTTTTAATATTTAACAATATTAAAATCTGAATCTTTTTTTGTCAGAAAATCACTTTGTAAATCTTTAAGTGAGAAAAAGTTGTAACATGAACAGGATTTGCAGTTTTTACATCTTTACACATTTCACGTGCCTTGGTTTGATATTCTCTAGAAACAGAATGCTTCATATCCATTTCTTTCTTTCCTTTTTTTTTTTTTTTTTTTGGACCTGTTGTTTTCCTTAGAGAACAGTGGCTGAATTTCTATTGGGCTTATATCCCAAAGAGATCTTAGAGGAGGGAAAGGGACCCACATGTGCAAGAATGTTTGTGGCAGCCCTTTTTGTAGTGGCTAGAAACTGGAAACTGAAGGGATGCCCATCAATTGGAGAGTGGCTGAATAAATTATGGTATATGAATGTTATGGAATATTATTGTTCTGTAAGAAACGACCAGCAGGATGATTTCAGAGAGGCCTGGAGAGACTTGCATGAACTGATGCTGAGTGAAATGAGCAGAACCAGGAGATCATTATACATGGCAACAACAAGACTATATGACAATCAATTCTGATGGACATGGCTCTCTGCAACAATGAAATGTTTCAAACCAGTTCCAATTGTTCACTGAAGAAAGCCATATACACCCAGAGAGAGGGATGTGAAATGTGGACCACAACATAACATTTTCATGCTCTCTATTGATGTTTGCTTGCATTGTGTTTCCTTTTTCTGATTTTTCTTTCTTGTAGATACGATTTTTCTTGCACAACAATGATGTGTGGAAATATGTATACATATATTCGATTTGTCATGTATTTTAACATAATTAACATGTAGTGGACTTCCTGTTATCTAGGGGAGGGGCGGGGAGTAGGAAGGAAAAATTTGTAACAGAAAGCTTTGTAAGGGTTAATGTTGAAGAATTACCCATACATATGTTTTGCAAATAAAATAAAATAAAAACAGTGGCTGAGGACTGATATGGGCTGAGCATTATCTCTCTAACCTAAAACTGCTGGCAACTAATTGCTGACCTAAACTAGTGTTTGAAGGTTTAATGATACCGTCTGTGTCCACAGGAAAATAGTAAAGGGGCAGGTGGTCATGTAGCTGAAGAGAGTGATCATAACCTTTATTTCCCTTTGGCTATTTTCTGGCAGGGCTGGGCAATATTCTCTTTGGGAGAGAAGCAAGAAAGGTGAAAGTGGATAAGGTGGTGGTGATGGAGTATTGACATCCAAACAAACGGACACACCATGCACTTTTTTTTTTCTGAGGCAATTGGGGTTAAGTGACTTGCCCAGGGTCATGTTAAGTGTCTGAGACCAGATGTGAACTCAGTCCTCCTGGCTTCAGGGCTGGTGCTCTATCTACTGTGCCATCTAGCTGCTCCCACAACATACACTTTTAAGTTTAATGTATATTACTAACATTTCCTCCCTCACTTTCTTAAGTTTAGACAACCAGTAAAATAATATATTAAGCCCTGATTTGTGGCATTGCTGATTTCCAAAGTAAATATGCTCATGTTGAAAATTTAACCACTGACTCTCTTGATAAGGCAATAGATATCTCTAGCACCTTGCTGGAAGGGGCCCTCTTTAGACAAAGCTGCAAGAAGTGGATTTTGTAAAAATGAAGCAAAACAGTGTTGAGTCAATACCTCTACATCAACATTAGGAGAGCTTTCTCTTGGGTCATAGTCATAAAGAGCCACCATTCTTCTTGTAGACACAGGGTGTCTGCCACTCCGTCTGTTCCTCTCTGTTCCAGGGGGAGGAGAGAAAAAAGTATCATCAAATTATTCTTTTAAAAAATACACAGTGTTTACCCTCTCTAATACAACAGCCATGTTACAGATCTGGCAAGCTAGACAGAGACCTACTCTACCCAAGAAAATGAACCAAGGTCCATCCAAGCTACAGAGCCTTCTCACAGAATGAATTGTTGCCTTGGATTTCATTTGTCCTGTTTTTTCTTTTTTCCTTAAAAAGGTCATTATTAATCATTTGATTGTTTCCTTTCCTCTAATTCATTAGTTGAATGACTTAAAATTTAGGGAGGGGGAGAGCAAACTCCTGAATAAAACAGAGGACTACCACCACCTGATAAAGATTTGGTTCTACCAACATTGGAGTCATATAAAAAACTTTTCCCATAAATAACTACATCCCCTGGATGTTATCTGATATAATTGGTAGAATCTTTCTCCTTCCCTTCCTCTAGAAAAGTGTAAGTTCCCTGAGGGCAAGTACACTTTTATTTTTGTCTCTATATAACCAGCAATTAGTACAAAGTCTGACATAGAGTGAGCACTTTAAGTGAATTAAAATGAATCATCTAGCTATATTAGGAAATATGAGAAAGGAGTTCCTTTGCTTGTACCATAAGTACAGAGCTCAAATAATGCAGATCATATAAAAATATTATATATGTGGAGGAAGGAATACATGATCCCCTGGAAATCAATGGTCTAATGCACATGTTCTTAAGCTGGGCTACAAGGATAGTTTATAAAGGTCCATGAATTTGAATGGGAGAAATTTTTATTTTAATTTATTTCAGTTCTGTAATCTTATGAATTTTATTTTATTCATTTAAAAACACTGTTTTGAGAAGGGAGCCATTAGCTTTGCAAGGCCCCCAAGGAGTTTATGGATAGAAGAATGGTTAAGATCGCTTCTCAGCCTCTTGGCTAAGATCAAGTGTAGAATCTCTTGTCTAAAAGATCTATGTATGTAACTATCTATCTCACATTATCTATTTATCAATCGACTGGTCATTCTATCAATCTATCATGTTAACTATCTACGTACTTACCCATTTATCATGTTATCTATCTAGAATTTGTTTATTTCTTGTGATGGTGGTGGTGGTATATAACTTTGTTCCACCTATACAGGTAGATCTCAGCCTTTCAATCCCTTAATAAATGGTCTCTGTAACTTATTACGACTGAAACATTTCTCTCCATCCAGCCAACTTGGCGAGGTTCCTCTCTGATCTTACTTAGATTGGATCTTGGATGATAGAGTCCAATGCAAAGGTTACACTAAGAATCATCCTGTAACATTTCAGCAGCTAAATTAGCTCTAGGAATGGCATCTCCTCTCAGAAGAAAGTTGGATATTTCTTCCATCCTTCTAAATAGAGTCAGGGCCATCTCTTCTCCCCCAATACAAATTTTAAACTTCTACAAATTGTGAATTTTTCCCCCAGTAGTTTTGCACAAATGAAAATGTATCCAAGGCAAATGGTTTAAAAAGCAATGAGAGCTGGTCATGTTGCTTTCTGAGTGACTGCATTTAGCTTTCCAGAGACTTGCAATTTATGTTTCTTTAAAATAAGGAGAGCAAAGCAAATCCAAAAGCATACAGGTTGGTTTGGTTGTTTTTTCCCCCAGAAGTTGGATGTGATATGAAAAAAGAAGAGACATGTTTACAAGAAAATCTGAGAAATGCTTCATCTTAAGACAATGAGAGAGACACAGATGTTTTTGAAGTGTGGATGAGGTGATACAGGAGCTGGTTAGTTTTACTTAAAACAAATACTGTGGGCTGGCCAGATGAAGGACATTGTTTCTTGCCACATAAGACCCTGAATTTGGGAACAATCTGAGGACTAAAACTCCAGCTGATAACTAGAGATCAGCAGTGGAAGGAAGGTGGCTGAGAGAGCGAGTAATAGTGAGAGAGATTTTACTCTGGGCAAAAGAAGGAAGTGTGTATGTATATCTCCATATAGTCTTTTTCCACTGACCTAGCAACTAATTTGGGGAAGCTGAATCTCCTAAGGGAAAGTTGGACGTATCTAACATTTATGGTGGTGCTGAAAGGTGAAAAGAAAAGTGCAAGAAGAATCAAGCCAGAGGAAGAGGGGGAAGAGAGAATAAAATGAACATATATACAGAAAAGAGGAAAGTTCCAAACAAATGGTGGAAGGAAAGATTAGGACCGTCCCCTTCTTCTTGGACATTCTACCTTGGAAAAGTTGAGAACAACCACCCACAGCCCATTTCTTAAGGAGTTAATGGGGTAACTAGATACCTAAATCTGGATGTCAAGGGTTCCTCTACTAACAACAAAAAAGAACAAGAACAACAAAGAAAAAGAAGAAAAATAAAAGGTATAAAAAGTCAATCTAGACAGCTCAAAACATTTCACCTAATTGATCACATAAATCAAGTTACTGTTTCTTAACACAGACCTCTTTTAGACTTTCGGGATCTGCGGTGTACAGAGAGAACGCTCTCTTTGAAACGATTGCAGTTGACTTCAGGAAAGGGATGCATATAAATAAAAAAGAGAAGATATGAAGCTGTTCAAAGATCTCCATTCTCATGGACTTCATGTGAAGGCAAGGGGAGTGAAAAGAATTATGTAAAATATCTTCATATTTAAACTTTGAACACTGGGTGTGGGTTTCAATTTGAAATAATATGGCTTTTGAGAAACAATCCCAAAAAGGATAGGATATCTCTTGGGCTATTATGCATTCAGTTGTATATATTCTTTGAACTTGAGAGTTTGGGGAGGAGGGAATTTTGAATTAAAATGCTAAACCCCATTTTAAAAAGATTAAAATATTAGATCTGAACAATACAAAACTGGCCTTTATCTCCATTTCTGAAGCTGTTTTGGAAGGAGGGGCATTTTTCTGTGTATGAGGGTGAGTAGATTTTCCCTATTGCTTAAAAAAAGTGAATGAAGTTGAAAACTTGCTGAAAATAGTTTCAACTAATGCTTAACCACTGGTTTAAGATCATTGGTTTGAGGTGATTAGGTGAATGTCAAATACCTACTGTAAATAAAATGTTAGTTATATGTAAAAAAAGGGAACAACTACCACTACCACAACCAAAAAACCTCCTAAAGCCCCCCAAATCAAAAACCAACCCTTTAAACCTTTTGAATAAGTAGTAATAACTTGAAGGATGAAATAACCCTTTAACATCACCTTTTCCCATTTGTTATACATATTTAAAAGTATAACACACATACACACACAATAAATAAGTAGTTATGTTATGCTTTGTAGCCAAGTGATACTACAGCATTGAGTTCTATCAAGCAGAGTGTTCTTCTGTGTTCAAGACTCTTTTTGTCCTTAAAATATCCAGTAAGAACAACAAAGTTTTGCCCTGCCAAGTTGATCTTACCCAAAGAGCTATGATGTTCCCATTTTCCAAAGAATTTGCAACAATTAAAGGACACAGAACAGGTTCCCCATTGTGCTGGCTTTTGGCCTGGGATTCAGCTATAAAATTGGAAGAGCAAAAGCTGGAACAGCCCAGACAACAGCCTCAATTCCTGTGTTGTGGGTTGCCCCTTACCTATTTTTTCCACGGGGGTATTCAGGGGGAGAAAGCCTTGCTTAAGGAGCTGGTCCATCATTTCTTCATCATCAGCTTGGATTTCTGAGACCATGTTACAAGGTATAAGGCCAAGTCGGGCACAGGTTTCACCACGGTAGAAACCATCAGCATCTTTGTCTCCATAAACCTAAATGGTGTTCAAGAGTCATAGTGTTAAATCTGGACACTCTCGAGGGCAGGGACTTTTTTAAATTTTGTCTTTGTATCCCTAGCACCTCACAAGGTGTTTTATTCTTAGGTAGAGATAATAGACATTGATAAGATCACTAATATTTTAAGTTGTTAAAATATATAAATAGTGGGATAGATTTCTTCTGTAGGTATTATTCTCCTAGTAGATTGTCTCCCTCTCCTTGAAAACAAAGACAGTATTACTTTTGTAATTTTATTCTGGGTGTTTAGAATAGTGCTTTTTATAGTAAGCACTTAATAAAGTCACATTTCATTAATTTTTTTTAAATTTTTATTTATTTTTTTTTACTGAGGTAATTGGGGTTAAATGACTTGCCCAGGGTCACACAGCTAGGAAGTATTAAGTGTCTGAGGCCAAATTTGAACTCAGGATCTCCTAACTTCAGGGCTGGTGCTCTATCCACTGTACCACCTAGCTGCCCCCTCATTCATTCTTAAAAGTGGAGACTGGACCTCTTATTTCACTGATATTGGGAAATCCCATATGACAAAATTCCCTCTGCCAATGCAAACTTCATCATTTTCTCTGCAATTTATAGTTTTATAAGGTTGTCTAGATTACTGAGAGCTTAATGATTTGCCCAGGATAATTGTAGTCAGTATTTGTCAAAAGCTGGATTTGACTCTAAGTTTTCCTGATTCTGAGGCTCACTATCATCTTCCCCATAGCTGCTTCTTGCCTTGCACATAGCAAGCACTTAATATTAAATGGTTTGGATTGCAAGTTCTTCATGGGAGGAGTTTTTATTGTGAACTTTAGAAAAATATATTTTGGTAATTGTATTTCTGATCTTCCTTATAATCCTACAATTTTATTTTATACAATTAAAAAGAATTCTTTGATAGAGTGCCAGTCCTGAAGTCAGGAGGACCTGAGTTCAAATTTGGCCTCAGACACACTAATATTTCCTTAGCTGTGTGACCCTGGGCAAGTCACTTAACCCCAATTGCTTCAGCCAAAAGAAAAAAAAAAGAATTCTTTGAAAGGAGCCAGAGTCTTTCCCAGATAACCAAAGGGGTCTATAGTGAAAAAAAAAGGACTAAGAACCCTGAAGCTGGCAGGTCCTGTTAAGCTGAATAAATTATGAGTATGTCCTGGCAACAAATTACTTCTGTTCCCCAAGAAGAACTGTAAAGATAAACAGCAGATTATAATTGAGTGATTAATTCTTTGGCCATGGAAATTCTCAAAATGAATTTTGAAAAACACAAATAATGGCAATCTTTCAATTATGCAAACTCATAATGCCTTGCTAAAAGCATTGTGAATCATTCATTTAATCTAATTATCAAATGTATCTGAAATTGGGAGCTGATTAATCATTTGGTTCAGTTAATGTTACAGTTATTAAAGAAAGGTTCTTTTGAAAGCACTAGATTGACCACTTTTCCTATGGAGGAAAAAGGAAAATTTCAGTAGGCATGGAAAGAATGGGACAGAGAAAAGGGAGTGGTAGTGATGGTATTCCATCTTCTTGCACCTTAATAATCTGTCCTTCCTTAAATGGTAATT
>JAJPUD010010601.1:28143-45067 GCA_023553655.1 Myrmecobius fasciatus | reverse complement strand
TCCGTTTCAGACTCCTCATACAGGTCTGGAGACAGGCGATCCCGGCTGCAGTACCCATCTAGAAGCATAATGTAAAGAAACATAGAACTTGGTGGTTCTTATCAATTCCTTTCCTTGGCTAAATTGAGAAATTCATCTCTGCTTTGGTAGAAAATCCTATTTCAAATCAAATTCCACCTAGAAACCTTGTTATATACTCTCTCATTTGCCTTTTTTACATATAAAAATTAATTTAGTTAAGAATATTAAAAAAAAACACCTTGAATCAGAAGACAATCATTGGGCTAGGCAGAAAAACAAAATATAAAATTATTATCATTCCTCTCTCTGGTGTTAGCCATAGGAGGAAGAGGCAGTTGTTCGTCTCTTTGGGCAGATCCTTTTGGATCAGAAACCCTGGACAAAACAAATCCATTTCCCAAGGTGAGGGTCTTGTTTTTTTGTAATATAAAAGTCAAAATCACAGCAGAGTCAGTGTTTTATTTGGGTAACCAGCATTTTCCCTTAGCGCCATATTTGTTTTAGTGTGTTTATGGGAGTATATGAGAGAATCACACAGGACAGGCAGGTATTGGATGGATTTTAATTTACATGATCAGAGGGATAGTGTCCACAATGATGAGACTATAAAACCATTACAGTATTAGATAATGAATATTCATGTTTTAACTAATCAAGATATATAAATAATTAGTAATGAGGACTAGAGAATCAATTTCAATGGTATAGGGAACCCCTTCCCCCAATTCATATAGAAATACCTTCTCTGTAATTTGCTGTCTCTTGAGAGTTTTCTATATTTTAGAGCACTGAGTCACATCAGTAAATGTCTTGCTCAAAGCCAGCATATGTAAGAGGCAAGACATGAACCCAAGTCTTCTATATATTAATGATTGATATTACAAGAACAATCACCAAATTCATTCAATGATGTCAGCTCTCTATTCATCACACCACATGTGATTAAACAAGTGTTAATCCAATAAACCAGTAGGTAATATTATTTGTCCTGTAAATAAATGGCAATTTCTCATGACTATTTGTCATCATAATCAGTGTTTCAACTGTCTGAGCAAATACCATTTTTTTTTGTTTTTTACTAATTACCTATTTGGTTTTTGATTGGGAAACTGAAATAATATATACATATGTACACATATAGATACATATATATTGAATGACATTATATGTATAACTATATAGTTACACATATACAGTGGTAGGCAGATGGGAGATGATTGATGCATGTTAAATATTCTTTTTGCCCTAAGGTTCACAGCAGTGAGGGGGAGGCAAATGGGAAGATTCAGGAGTGAGGAGGTTGGAAGGACAGTTCAGTTTAGTATCAACACACACATGCACATAGACACACAGAAGGGAGAAGACAAAGATATATAAGAGAAGTGAGTAAATAAGGATAGCACCCTCAGTACTTGGATTTTCCCCCTAAAGGCAACAATCTTCTTGCAAGGACATGAATGTTCATCTCCTTTCCAGGCAACTTTCAAGATCCACTTCTTCCATGAAATCTCTCCTGATACCTACTTCCCTATTCCCACAAGTTCTTCTTTTGTAGCTTACTCTGTATTTCTTTTTGCCTCTGTGGTTGTCTTCAGGGCTATATAGATGCTAAATATTAATGACTGATACTAAAAGGACAATCACCAAATTCATTCAATGAAAAAAATTAATTTCCTCAATAAATTTGGGTACTCTGATTGAAGGGGGATTTAAATATCTTGGCCATTTGGGCTTATATAATTTTTTTAGACAAATCATAAAATTTTGATAATTTGCTTGATTACTGTTCCCAGCTAAGAAATAGGATTTTTAATTTAAACATTATTTTTTTTGTGCTGGCCTGTTATTTATTTAATTAAGGCTGGGAATCTTCTGGTTTAAAGACTTAAATTTAGTAACTTAATTTTGTTTTCCGTGGATGTCACTCTGCACGTCTATAAAATAGTAAACTTTTGAGATCTAAGAGAATGTTTTGTTTTTTGATTGCTATTTTTAACTTTTGACTGTATCCCCAGCACTCAGCATAGTTCCTGACACATAAAGAGCCAGTTAATAAATACTTACTGGTTGAATGATTTTGTTTAGTTAATGAGTGATTATGTAAGGTGTGATTCTCCTGGATGGGGAAGTTCAGGGCTGGGCAAAAGATGGTTTTAATCACTGCTTCTGTTTATTTTAGTTTCTTGCTGCAATGTCAATATTACACTAAAGAAATCCACATTATGCCCACTGATAAACATTGATTAAGCACATTTGACATTTAGTACATGTCAAGCATTGTACTATGCTCAAGAGGTACTCTGCTATGTATTTATGAGTGTCAAACAGCTATGGAAAGAGACTGGATCACTTTACAGAGGCTCATGCAATGAAGTGTTTGTAGCTTAAAAAAATCATTATGAAAAAGTTTTCTGGAGTAAGCAGTTGGAGGCTTTTTTTCCCCATTTTCTCTTAGGGATTAGGCTGGACTGAGGCCCAGGAACTTACCTGCAATGATACCCCATTGACCTCCTGTCAGGCCCTGACATACAAGCTTGTCACAGACACGGAGTTTGATTAACACGCAGTTGGAAGATGCGTCTTTGTGATAAAGGAGGAAGAAGTTCTGGCATACCGTGTCTAAGGTCAGGGGCCATGGCACGATGCAGAGGCCGTATTCTGTGTCCACCCATGCCGCGACAATAAGCTTCTTCTTTTACAGAGGGAATATTACCCTCACTACCTGACCGAGACCGACCGCCTTCACTGTTACTGTCCATTGTAATTTCTATGGAGAAAAAGGGAACGGTCTATTAAACAAAGCCTCCTTTGGCACGGGAGGACCATGGAGATGAAGGTCTCCTTTTTAAAAGGCCAGCCTTCACTGATTTCATCTGGGGACAAGATATAATTGAGGTAATGGCACGTGTGGTGGGGGAAAAAGAAAGTGGATTCTTGAAGCAGATTCTTACCCTGAATTTGATGCTTTTTACCACGTTTTGGAAAATTGGACTAATATGACAAGCCCCTTATTCTGAGAAATAAAATCTAAATTAATTTTAAAGATATGAGGATTAAGAAAAAAATTCTAACATAATTAATTAGGTACTTTCTGACCATGACCAGAAACCCTTTGATACTGGCAGAATCTCCTGGTATTGATTTTCTTTCATGGCTATAGAATTTTTGTTACTTTAAACTGAAATGGAAAGAATATTAGACTGGGAATCAGGGCCTTTGGGTTTGAATACAGGTTATGTTACCTATTTCCCTTGCAAGAGACTAGCTGGATTTCAGTTTACTCATCTGTAAAATGAAAGGGTTGGACTAGTTGATCTCTTCCATCGCCAAAGAGATTTCATCATTATAAGCATTCTCTACACTAGCCCCCTTCAGCCTTTCTATCACCTAAAGCCCTAGAAAGTTGGTTGAAGATAGAGCAAGAGAGGCAAAGGGAGGGGCAGCTAGATGGCACAGTGGATAGAACACCAGCCCTAAAGTCAGGAGGACCTGAGTTCAAATGCAGCCTCAGACACAATACCTCCTTGCTGTGTGATCCTGGGCAAATCACTTAACCCCAATTACCTCAGCAAAGAGAAAGAGAGAGGCAAAGGGATTTGTACAAGACCATTCAGGTTATGTCAGAGGTAGAATTTGAACCTAAGGTTTTCCTGACAGCAAGTACAGCACTTGACACATCCTAACTGGGAAATCATAAAATGTGACATCAGCAATTATGGATGGCTTATTTAACTGGTTGGCCAGGTTGAAGCACCATAGTGTGTAAAGCACAGGATCTGAAATCAGGAACACTTATCTTCCTGAGTTCAAATCTGACCTGTGACACTTATTGGCTGGGCGAGCCTAGGCAAGTCCCTTAACCTTGTTTACCTCAGTTTCCCCATCTGTAAAATGGGCTGAGGAAAAAAAAAACATTCCAGTATCTTTGTCAAGAAAACCCCAAATGGGGTTATGAAGACCTGGACATGACTGCAATGATTTAACAATAACATTTAGCTGTTAGAATCCAAACATTTTCTTGGGTACTCTGCCTAGTTCTCCCTTTTGGAGATAAAATGGGAACATTTACTTGTGTTCTGTTTGGAAATGTCCCTAAATGATCATAAAATTTCCCTTATTTTAATGAGGGGAAAGCAGAAGCCAATGAAAGCTTACTGATTTTCCCATGATCACACAGGGAATGGCATCAAAATTGGGATCTGAAACCAACTCTTTTAACTCCAGACTCAGTGGTCTCTCCAAACACGCTAGCTACTGGTCATTTTGAAGTAATGTCTTATATAGAATCAATCATTCCCTCCCTTCTCACTTCTTGGTCTGTTATCAAATCATTGGAACTCAAGGATATGACTCAATATAGTAGACACCGGTGGAATTTCTGTCCTCTCAGTTCCTAAGGTACATTCTTGAGATATGTTTTGGGATCTATTTCATTGCCTATATCCAGAGGTAGTTTACAAAACAAATTACTAGAAATCTTTCAGCATAAGCTTCTCTATTTTCCTAGAATTTGTCAAGAGGTCTACTCAATAAAGATATGTGCCCAGCCTTGAACTATTTAAGTAATCATGGTTGCTTACCTTTACAAGGCACATGCAAAAACTCTGTATACTCATTTGATAGTTGTGGATCCATTGACTCATAGATTTAGAGCTAAAAGGAAAATCTGAAGTCATTTACTTCAAATGTCTCATTTTATAGATGAGAAAACTGAGGCCAGGGGGGAAGGGAAAGGTTAGGTGACATTCTTGACATGACACAAGTAAGTAAAAAAAATGGAACCATAATTCAAACCCAGGCTCTCTGATTTAAAATCCATCAATCTTTCTCCAATATCTTCCTTTCCTATCTTTCTTGGTGGTCAAAGAGAAACTTCTTGGCTTTTCCAGTCCCTCTCAGGTAGCTTCTAGACAGGACCTACCTGTCTTGGACAGATATGCAGATGCATTCACATTAAATCAATGGAACTTCATTGGATTTTTGGTTTTGGAGTTGAAGAGTTATTATAGAACTAGGTTCTGCCCCGATTCACTCTAGGATCTTGGGTAAAACCCAGTCCTTCAATCTGTGGGACTCAATTTCCTTCTAAAATAAGGAGCTTTAACATCCCTCCTGGTTTTATAGTTCATTGACTTTATGACTCTAAATTCTGGAAGTTTTAGTTCAGCAGCTTTTTACATTCTTAGTCTCAGATCACTAGAATTTATTCCCACTATATCCATAAAGACAACATGGACTACATGAATCTATTATAGTGGCTCAGCTAGCAATAATTCATGGGAACAAGATATCATTTTACCCTCCTCCTAATATCTTGAATGAAATGAAACTCAGAAAACAAATTCAGTAGAGGTTCTCAAGAAATAAAAGGGGTCCCTTACAGTTACCAAGTCCTACTGATTTTACTTTCACAACACATTTTGCATATAATCCCTCCTCTCTTCCAATTTTGCGATCTCCTTGGTTTAAGGCCTCCTCACTCCTAGCCTGTACTCTTTCCATAGTCTGCTAGCTGATTTACCTGCCTCAAGTGTCTTTCCATTCTAGACACCCTCTACTTTCCTGTCAAATTGGTTTTCCTTAAGCACAGGAAGTCAGGAAAATGGACTTTTTTGTTATTCCTGCTATCCTGAGGTCAACTCCAGCTTCTATTCAATACACTTTGGTGACTCCTGTCATCTTCAGTATCAAATATAAAATCTTATGTTTGGCTTTAAAGTCCAAATAACCTGTCCCTTTTATACCTTTCCTGTATTCTTATCCCTTCCTCCTCTCCATACATTCTGTGATTCAAGGACACTGGCCTCCTTCCTGTCCCTTTAGCAATATACTCTGTCTCCCAACTTTGCCTTTTTGCTGGTTGATTCCTATGTTTGAAATGCTTTTCGTCCTCATCTCTGGCTACTCTAATTTCCTTCAGGTCCCAGTAAAAATCTCATTTTCTGCAAGTAGTTTTTCATGTTAATGCCTTTTCTCTAAGATTATCCTCTGTATATTTTGTTTGTGGGCAGCCTAGGGGCCCAATGGATAGAGCGTTGACCCCATAGTCAGGAAGACTTCTTGAGTTCATATCTGATCTCAGACACTTACTTGTTGTGTGACCCTGGGCAAGTCACTTAACCCTGCTTCCTTCAATTTCCCCATCTGTAAAAATGAGCTGGGGAAAAAATGTCAGTATCTTTTCCAAGAATACCCCAAATGGCATCATGAAGATGTATACAGCTGAAAAACAACTAAATAACAAGTACCTTCCTATACATAGTTTGCACATTGTTTCTACCATTAGCCTGTAAGCCCTTGAGAGCAAGCTCTTCTTTGTGTATTTCCAGCACTGAGCATATTGTTGTTGCCTTAAATTGACTTGACTTGATAGGATCAACCCTCATTTGACTCTGAGATCTCCTCACATTATCATCTTAAATCTCTTTTTCCTAGTCAGTTTCCATTATAAAGCTTTCTACTTTCCTTGCTTCCATTTCTTTGTAATTACTTCTTTTTTAAAAATTATTAATACTTTTTATTTGCAAAACATATGTATGGGTAATTCTTCAACATTAACCCTTACAAAGTTTTCTGTTACAAATTCTCCCCCCCTACTCCCCACCCCTCCCCTAAATGGCAGGATATCCACTTTTCTAATTACTTCTTAATCCTTTGCAGATTAGTTTCTGGCTTCCTTGTTTTACTGAAAATAATCTTTCTAAAGTTATCAATATTCTTTTAATTGCCCATTCTGATGACATTTTCTATCCTCTTTCTTGATGTATTTTAGCAGTGTTTGACACTGCGACCATTCTCTTTTCCTGAATACTCTCTCCTCTCAGGTTTTTCATGACTCTGTTCCCTCTTGGGTCTCCTGCTACCCGTCTCAGGTTTCTTCTGTTTCTTCATTGCTGGATCATCCTCTACTACTAAACTTTCAGTGAATCTTATGTCTCTGTTCACGCTTCCTTTTCTTTTCTTTTATTATTTCTTACTCTCTTTCTTGGTAACTTCATCATCATCATGGGTTTAATTGAATTCATAATCTCTGCAGATGATGGCAAGATCTATATATCTTGCCCCAGTTATTTTTTCCCAAGCTCCAAAACTCCATTACCAATGGATATTTTCTACTGAATTTCCTATAGGTGTCTCTAATCCAGTATATTCAAACTAAACTCATTATCTTTTCTTCCAAACCCATTTTTTTCCCTAAACTTCCCTATTACTTGTGAGAATACTACTATCTTTTCCATTGCCTAGGTTTGAAATCCAGCAGTGATCTTTTATTCCTCACTTGCCTTTACCCCCAACACACTGAATCAATTGCTGTCTATTATTGAATTTACCTCTGAAATATTGCTCATATCTCTCCTCTCCCTTTCTCTACTCACATAGTTACCATCTTAATTCAAGCCTTAATCACTTCTCACTTGAGAATGTTGAAACAGCCTCCTAATTGTCCTATTTGATCTCTCTCCTAACTGATTCATCATCCATACTGCTGCTCAAATGATCCTTCTAAAGCATATGTCTGACCATATTATTCTCTATTAACTTCAGTAATTCCCTGTCCTTTACAAATACAAACTCCTCTGTCAAACATTTAACACCTTTCAAAAGTTGGCTTTATTCTATCTTCTGAGCCTTATTATTATTCCCTTTAATGCACTCAATGGTCTAGACTAATTGGCCTTCACAGTATTCTTCACACATGGCACTCCATTCCCCATCTTTGAGCTTTGCCCTGTTGTGTCCCATTCATAGAAGCATTTTCACTTCTACCAAGGAGCATCCTCAGTTTCCTTCCAAGTTTAGTTCAAGTGTTGCCTTTTGCATGAAAGTTTTTCAGAACCCCCTGGTTGCTGATGCCTTTCTGCCAAAATTAACTGATATTCATTTTTTATATGCTCCAAAGTCTTAGTATAGTCTTAAGCTTTAATAGTTTAAGACTTCTGAGATACCCCATATTTATTTATGTACACAATAACTCTCCCAATAGAATATAAGCTCCCTGAGGGAAGATACTATGTTGTTTTTTTATCTTTCTATACTCAGCACAAGAGCCTAGAACATATCTGATACTCAATAAATGCTTGCTCAGCTGATCAAATGAATAGATTAACTCACCTATCAGATTATCTATGTAGTTGTCTCCCTCTCTCCCTTTATTCCTCCTTCTCTTTCCATTCTTTTCCTTCTTCCTTTCCTTTCTCTTTTCTTTCTTTCATTTTTGCTTTCCTTTCCTCTTTTTTCACTTTCTATTTTTCCTTCATCCTCCCTTTGATTTCTTTTGTTCCTTTTTTCTGTTCCTATTCTTCCTTCTCTTTGGCTTTCTCTTTCTTTTCTTTATTCTCATTCTTCCTTTTTCCTCTCTTTCACTTCTTGCCTGATTTCCTTATTTTCTTCTTTTTCTCTTTCCTTTTTTCTTCCCATTCTCTTGTTTTTTTAATTTTTTGTAAATCCTAAAGTAATGATGCCAAATCTGATCTCTCTCAAAAACAAATCAAAATTTGTAACCAATATGGAGGAACTTCCATACAGAATGAATGTAGATTTGACAAGTGGAGCTTGTTGAGTTTATGAATATTTTATAAACTATTATGGAACGAGTTCTTGCCAAGTTCTTTCTATTTGTTCAAGTTAATTTTCAATGTTTGTGATTGCTAAAGATGTTTTGAAGGGCAAAGACTGTCGGGGACTTTTCATATCACTTAAACACTGCCATGCTTAAAAAAACTCCTGCAATATTCCATCAGAATTGTGCTGACAGAAATCTCAAAAATTAGAATGAGGCAGCTGAACCCAGTTATTCTGAGCTGTTTCAGGTTACCTGGGGGAGTTTTATAATTGCACAGGTGACAGAAAAACCTGGAAAGGGAACTCATTGCTCCATTAGCATTTAGGGTAGAATATTGTTAGTGGCCCATCATCAGATACTCAAATGCATCATTTCTTTGAAGTCTTTGCTAGAGAAACAGGATATTGTTAATGATTCTTTTATTCATTTTTAACTTTGTAGTCTATTTGCAAACCTGCTACGATTTCAGTTTCTTTGAGTGTAAGAGAGGTTCTGCATATGTGTGTGCATGTGCACGTGCATGTGTGTCTGTGCATGTGTATATGTGCATGCACAAGTGTGTTTTTGTGCATGCTTTAAAAAATACAACTTTACTCAATAACTGAGTTCCATTATCTTGTGCATGATACTTTTTGGAATTTCTTTTTTTCTTTCCTTCTTTTGTTTGTTTTTTGTTTATTTTACTTTATTTCTTTTCTTTTCTCTCTCCCTCTTTTTTTTTGTTAGAATAAACCTCTATCTGAACCTGATTCATTCCAACAATAGAAGTGTGAAACTGCTCCAATGTGTCCTCTGACATTTGCCCACAGGCGCCTTTTAATCCAATGGATCCAGTGGAACAAATGAAAGGATAACTTTGGCTCAACTTGCTGAATTCCAAAAAGTAGTTAAGAGAATGGAAACTGAAAGTTGGATGATGATCAACAAATGAAAAGATGGCTAGGTAAGTGAATGGAGGGAAACACTAATTTCAGATTCCTGTATCCAAATCTTGGAAAGTCTTTCTCTTCATCTCGGGTCTAAATTTTATCAACTAACATTTTAATATATAATCTTCTCCCAGTCATCACTTTTACTTCTCAACTATACCATTTGTCTGGTTTCACTTGATCAAATGTACCCTCCCCCCCCCATTTTCATATTAACTCTCAGTTATCCAAGGATTGAAGAACCATTTTGTGGATTCCATAATCTTTTGATTTTTTTCCTCTTACTATTAATTTCTTGGCAATGCCCATCCTAGGAGGAGCCATGGAGAGGAGAAACAGAGAAATTCAGACTGTTTACATATGGATGCTAAATAGCAGCTCTGTTTAAAATAACAACAAAACAACAACAATTGGACATTGAACAAGAGGGTCATTTTCCATAGGAAGCCTTTCCTGGTTTCTTTGGCCATCAATGCCCTCTTTCCCTTCAAGTTATTATGTTTATCCTTATATTTCTCTGTTTCCATGTTGTATTCCCTCAGAATGCTAACTCCTTGGGGACAAGACTTTATTTTTGTCTTCCTATCTCCACTGCCCACATTGCTCCTTGGCACATAGTTGGAACTTAAATTATACTTTTTAGATTGAATTGGATTACTCTTCTTATCTTATACTGCTATAGATTACTGAGAGTTTTTTGTATTTTATCTTTTAATACTATACTTTCATATAAATAAATATATGTAAACACAAATATATAAACACAAACAGACATATGCAATACATTAAGGACTGAGAATTCACTCTGTACTTGTAAAGAACAGAAATGTACCAATCAGGCCAACTGACCAATGGAAGGGACCATCATTGGCCGGGGCCTCTGAGGTCCAGCACTGCCATGTGATAACCTTCGACCCGGGTGATCCACCCTATCAGTCCGTCCTGCAGACACTGGATTTCCTAAAAGCTGAAGACAAAACAACACAACAGAGTCACAAGTTTCACCATTGTTAGGCTCAAGGACATTTGCAAAGGTCATTTCGGTTGGGGAGCAGAAGCTCTAAAGGCAACTAAACTTAGCTTTTAACTGAAAGGTTAGCTGAAGCACCTGGAAGAAAAGCAGACCAGCATCAATCTCCAATCAAGCCATGTTTGGACATATCACACAAAATGATTCACTTGGGTGCCATGTTTTGGGTCTGCTGTGGCTGTCCATAAAGAATTTGAACAAAAGTTGCAAAGGCTTATATTATAAGATATAATTTATCATTCCTTTAAAGACAATGAAGGTCTTCCCTCTAGAGTTTGAATGCTAAGGTGCCATATGAGTTGTTACTGTACATAGCCAAGGGATACATTTCAACAGGATTCATCTCTTTTTATCCAAGCAGTGTGGGATAATGGAGAGAGCCCTGAACTAGAAAGCAGGAGACCCAGGTTCTTGTCCCATCTCTGCCATTAACCTTATAACAAGTCCCTCCCTTTCTCAAAGGTCCTCAATTTTCTTTCTTTTTTTTTTTTAAATAAGGAGGTAGGGCATTATGATCTTTACAATGCCTTCTATTTGTAGATCTATGATCCAATGATCCATTAATCTCTCCAAAGTCTTCTTCAATGCTGGTCTGCCGGGTCAGGGTTTTCCTACGGACTAGGAGGAGCCTTGGACTTCTCCTGTATAAACAGTGGCTGTGGCCAGGGCAGCCGGGGTTGCCAGGGACATTTCCACACTTCACTTTCTATAGTCTTAAAAATTCAGAATTTTCCAAATGGATTCCTTGGAGTGTAGTTGTATGTCTATGTGAGGGTAATAAAAAACTCTGGACTGGAATTTCTTCTGCAAGTTCAGATTGCCTGCACCTAGCTCATTCTGTGCATTGCTCTGAAACAAACCTAAGTGATTTATGGCGAACTAAGAGGAACTCCTGGGTCAGTTCACTACTCACCTAGATGAAAAGCTTAAATTATTCCAAGGAAAAAGAAAAAAAAAAGATTTGTAATATTTCATGATACTGATTTGAATAAAAGAGCTTATGATGAACAAAGGGAAAGTATATTCAGTCCTATACTTCCTAAGCTTTGGGCAAGGAATCCTGAGTACAGAGAGGTTAAAACCTTAAGACTTCCTGGTAGTGAAATCCTTGCTTGGTCATGGTCTCATATTTAGTGCCTACTTGCAGAAACATAATGGATTGCTCCAACTGAGATTTTGGAGTGGGGTTAGATGGGGTGGATGAATGAGGTTGGGGGAAGGTAAAGGCTGATCAGCTCAAAGCTTCATCTGCAATTCCATTCCATGTTACAGGGTATAGGGTGATCTGAAAAGAGGGTGCAAATTAAAGATGTATGGGAATCAACTCGGTATGATGGATGCAATGCTGGATTTATTCTCAGAAACAGCTGAGTTCAAATGCCATCTCTGATACTCACTGTGTGACCTTGGTCATGTTATTTAATCTCTCTGTTCCTTTCTTTCCTTATTTATAAACTAAAGAGTTTAGGTTCAGTGGCCTCCAAAGTTCCTTCCAGCTTTAGGTCTCTAATCTTATGAAATCACTTTTTCTAAGTCTTAATTTCTTCATCAGTAATATGGAGATTTTACCCACATTCCATAGAATTATTAGAAGGCACAAATGGGATAATATCTGTGAAGTGCTTTGCAAGTTTTAAGGCACTATACAAATGGGAGTTATTATTATTATTAATGAATACCTATTCTTTAAATGTTAGCAATTCTGCTCCTGGGAACAGGTTAGAGAGTTGTTCTAAGTTTTGAATATAGGCTGGCAAGGGATAGAAAATTCATCCTTGAATATGAACGGCAGGAAGGGTAAGGCAATCTAGAAGCAATGCATAGTCTCATTTATGAATTCTTTCCTTCAATTTTGTTTTAAAGTCAAAGAATAAAAGCCAAATACTTCAATCCACCATGATCTTGTTATCAGCAGCTGTCATAACAATGGTAATAGGGTGTATTGAGGAGGGGGGGAAGCACCAAGAAAGCCAAACTTTCCAATAATCCTAGTTCAGCTAACCCTTAATTAAAATTTAGATTCAGTTGTCCTTTAATAAAAGCAGCCATTATTGTAATTTGTTCTGTGGGAAAATCATCATTATAAGCAAAGTAAGGAGGTCTTGAGCATGGTAAGAAGCCTGCGAAATGATGAGGCTGAGGAAATAAAAAAAAAAAAAAGCATGAAGAATGAAAGGAGAGCCAGTGGGGGAAGTTCCCAAAGATGGACACTAGGAAATCAAAAGAAGAAAGAAAACAGATTGGATTGGCAAGCAGATGTTAGAAGGGAGGTTTTACTTCACACACCAAAGAACCTTCTCCATCTCTGGGAGCTGATTTTGTAAGCAGGACAGCTGCCCTGCTGTCACTCATCTGGACCTTCCAGCCACAGCAAGGGTCTTCTGGCTTCATGGGATCACTGTAGTGACTCTTCCTGGGGCTAGTTCTCTCAGGGCCAGATGTGGTCTCAGTGTTCCTGGTGACCTCACTGGGGACAAACTGCTCTCCAAAGTCTTCCTCAATGCTGGTCTGCCGGGTCAGGGTTTTCCTACGGGCTAGGAGGGGCCTTGGACTTCTCCGGCAATGACAGTGGCTGCGGCCAGGGCAGCAAGGGGTGCCGGGGTGAGGGGATGGATGACCGTGGACATTTCGGAAGCTAAATCGAGACTCCTCTTCCTCACTCCCGCAGTCAAGCCCACTGTCTGGGCTCCGGGTGAGGGCCCGGCTAAATCTGTAACCCTTCTCTTCAGGGGCAGAGTCCTCTGAATGGTGGGCAAACCCAGATAGCCTGTGCTTGGTGGGGAACCAGGTGGTCTGTTGGACCTTGTCTTCAACACAACACCTGGGGAACCTAGGTCCTCTGGCTCTGGGGGCTTTCATCTTATAGGACAACCCTAAACCTTGTTTGTGCAGCAGCTCAGAATAGTCTCCATCTTCTTCGGCTACTTCTGGGATACTAAAAAGTTTTTTACTGTGGTGGGTCTGTTGGGGAAATTCGGGCTGTTCCCAAAAAGTTGCATCGGTGATGGTCCTATTTTCACAGCACTCCTTGAGTAGTATGGGATGTTAAACCAAACAAATAACAAAAAAGAATAGGTGCAGAAGAAAAAGTGAAAGAGAAAACAGAAAATGAGGCCAAAAAAGGGAAGGAAAGAAAAATAAAAGACAGAATTAGTTTTAGACATGATGACAAACGGAAGGCATGCGGCTTACTCAGTGGAGGGGGAATGGCAGGCTCTGGATGGTTCTCTGAAAATAAAGACATGTTGAGAGTGTTGGAGAGAAGGCAGGAGGTCACAGTACAAACAGAGAGCAGGCATACTGATGCTTGAAGAGGAAGGAGCCAAAGCAGCCCATTAAAAAAGAGAGAAAAAGAGAGAGAAAAAGAGAGAAAATCAAAAATGGCACCTTAGAGAGAGGGGCTGGATGAGGGATAGGTTCTAGATTCTATGGGGATCAGAGCTAAGGATGGTTTTAAACTCAGAGTCTAAGACAGGTTCTGCCTCCTTGTTTTCCATGCTGACAGAATTGTGTTTAGGAATTACATTGTCTGTCCTGCTTTTCTCTGGAACACGTGTGTTTGGAATCCACCATGGATGGGGGTTTGGATCCTCAGTCTACTTAGGTTCCAGGTGTCCTGTTGGTTGGGACAAGCTTTACAGGGTACCATTTCTTACTGGCAAAAGCACCTGCTATGGGGGAAGCATTCCAGATTGGTACCCTACACCATAACGGAGAACCCCCACCTGCTGATGAGAAGATTGCACCAGCATCTTTTACCCCCAAGCTGAAAACTTCATCCAACCAAGAAGTTTGAGAGCTTTGACCTGACATCAAGCTCTCAACCATATCTCGCTCCAAGACAGCCACCACCCCCAAGGAATAGAATACATACCAGGTAGAGAGAAGCACCCTCGGAGAGGAGCAGCTGGAAGGAACATTCCATGTAGCTGTTTCTCAGATAGTAAATGAAAATGAATTTGTCTGTTAAACATTCAAAGTACCTCCAGATACTGGAGAGCAGATATTAGCATTGGGAGGATGGGTACCTTTGCGTGTGGGACCTGAAGATGATTTGGAGAGAGAGGGGATGGTAAATATTCTACTGGCTTTCCATTATCATGGCACCACAATATTTCCCCCTGGAGGAAGTTTTTTCACTTAGGACTCCTTAGAGGATAGATGCATTTTATCACTATTGAGAGACGTTGTTGGGTGTGGAAACAGCATTGCTCAGTTGAACTGGACTCTATAAGATGCCTATGGAATAGGTGTGCAGGAAGGGTATCAAGAGAAGTGGGGGGGGAGAAAGTCATCTTGTGCCATTTGCACTAAAGTGGAGAAAACTAAGGGTACTTCTTGTTTCAAAAGGCTCTGACTGAAAGATCTTCAGTGCTCACTAGGAATATAAATACAGATTTCTTGGGCCAGTTAATAAGGAAGGTGCACCAAGAGTTTGGGAGGATGGAAGAATCATTATACTTCAGACCTGTGAAGGAGTTTAGAATTCATCTAGACCAGTTCATGTTATAACAGAAACTCAATTTAGTATGCCCATCATCTATCCCTTCAGTAGAATATAACCTCCAGTAAAGGGGAACCCAAAGGGTTCTGGTAATATTTGAACTCTGACCACTGGATTCACTACTTTAGAATTATTCTGAATGTAAAATATTTTCATAATTGCCCCTTATTCTGCCCCCTCAACTATAGAATCCTCATTTCCCATTGCTTTGTACTTTTACGGGATTTAGTCATGGAGGACCATGTTAGTATGGCCAAATAATTGAAAATCAAAGTAAGGTAAGAAGATATTGGGTTTTTGCTCCTGTGGATCTTTTTTTTTAATAATATATACTTTATTATTATTATTATTTTGCTGAGGCAATTGAGGCTAAGAGACTTGCTCAGGGTCACACAGCTAAGGAATGTTAAGTGTCTGAGACCAGATTTGAACTCAGGTCCTCCTGACTTCAGGGCTGATGTTCTACCCACTGCGCCATCTAGCTGCCCCTCCTGTGGATCTTTTGCCAAGAAGATTACAGAGGGAATTTCTAGTAGAATGTAAGCTCCTTGAGGGAAGGACTATTCTATTTTAATCAGTGCCTGATGTTCAGTAAGTAGATGCTCAATAAATGCTCTCTGACTTTAACTGCAACTGAGTTTCTGACCTCCTAGTTCTGAGGCAATAGGAACTACTAGCAGGAAATAAAAATTCCACTTAGGACAGGACTTGACATTGTTATCTTCAAGGTCAGGAGGCATGGCACTCTCCAGAAATAGCAATCAAAGTGTATGGCTCATGAGAGGGGAAGGTTTTCAGGACCTAGTCATGGCACACTGGAAGAAGCTGCATGATCCTTTCTCTACGCAATATCACTGATTTGGCAACCATATCTGGATGATGAGTTTGGTGACTTCCATTCAAGCCACATGAACCAGTGCTCCACTGTGGTTCATAGATTCTCACAGAAGAAACAGGGGAACACTGAGCTTTGCTGAGGCAAGGGGGAATGCTCCACAAACTGAAAAAAATTCTCTACAGGCTCTCCCAGAATTGACACACTCTTAAACTATTGGAATAGGGTTGGGGAGGCTCCAAGGAAGGAGGAAAGTGAGTCTATTCTGATGTGGGTAAGGTAAGGAAGGGACGGATAAAGAGCCATCTTCAATTTGTGAGATTATTTTTCCTTTTTGTGGACCTATGATTTCACAAGTATAGTAATTTTCCTTCAGATAGGGAAAGAACTCCTTCTGTCAATACTAGCCAGTACTTGCTCTACAACTGATGCTCTTAAGAGAGTCCCCTGGGATACTCAAAGGTCAAGTGATTTGCTGAGTTAGAAAACCAGATCCTTTTAGCTAACTCCTAGGCCAGTTCTTTTTCCATTATACCTTTTTGCCCCCTCCAGCATATGGTTCCCTGGCTCAAAAAGTTCCGTTGATGCCTCATTACCTTTAAGACAAAGTTCCTCCACCTTACGCCGAGACTTTCACTACTCAGTGGTCTTTTCTCTCCTACTATGAATAGAAAACTAGTCTTGGAGTCAGGAGGACTTGGTTTCAAGTCTCACCTCTGACACACACTTGATTGTGTGATCCTGAGCTTTTTTTTTTCAACTTCTCATTTTGCCTTCAGTGCTCTGGATACTCTCTAAAATTCTAAGTTGCAAAAAAGGTGGTGACCTGCATTGATAGGAGCTTCTCCATCTGAGAGTTCTTCATCCAGTAAGATCACAGATCCAGTTTTCATCCCTATCCTAAGTATACTCCAAATTCACTGAAATACGTCCATTAAGCATACAACAGAATGTTCTATGAGGACTAAAGGGGAAAGTTTAATACTCACTGGGGATGTGTGTGTGTGTGTGTGTGTGTGTGTGTGTGTGTGTGTGTGTGTGT
>JAJPUD010010601.1:13036-28133 GCA_023553655.1 Myrmecobius fasciatus | reverse complement strand
TGTGTGTGTGTGTGTGTGTGTGTGTGTGTGTGTGTGTGTGTGTGTGTAAAACAAGGAAGAATTCACGAAGGACGTAGAATGTGTGCTCAGCTTTTAGAATGGGTAGGAATCCAGTCGACAAAGAGGATCCCATCAGAAAAGAGGGTACACAAAGGTGAGAAAATGTAATTTGTGTTCAGATAGAAAACAGACTGGAGAGGATGTGGGGGACAGGAATGCAAGATAAGGCTGGAAGGGTATAGTAGTACCAGGTTCTGGAAAGCCTTGGATTCCAAGGAAAGAAGTTTGAACCATCCTTGATAGGCAATAGGAGCCACTGAAAATTTTTGACCAGAAGAATGGTATAACTAAATGTCTCTACCTTATTTCTCCATTGCAAAAAAATTCAGAGGGCAGAAGTTATGTTACACATTGCTGCATCTCTCGTTGGGCACACAGAAGGTGATCGAGAAATAGCTGCCCAGTTGAATTCCATTTATTCTCCCCCTCCCATGATCCAAAGCAGAATTCCTGATGAACTGAGGCAGAACTATACATGCCATTTCTGATACTGGGTCAATGGAAAGAAAGAAGCTGCCTCGAGATTGAACATTTGATGCATGTAGTTTGTGGGACCATCTAGAACTGAGTTGACCAAAGGGACAAAAAGAGATGGAGAGATGGCCTCCTGAGAGAGAGAGAGACCCAGCCCCAGCTAGAACCACTCCTGGCCACTGACCTTAAGTGTGTTGTGCGGGGTTCCACTGGACCTCCTCCTGCCCCCATCCTCCAGCTGCATTTCAGAATAAAGTTCTTCCTCGTCCTCTTCCATAATGTCTGACAAGTCGGAGCCCCGGCTGCTCTCTGTGTGATATTCCTCTCCATGACCATAATGGGACTGCAGGATCAGAATTGAGAGAATGGAATACTTAATTGAATGGTTTTCCCCATAGCATCTTCCCCTTACAGGGTGCTGGAGCTTTTCTAAAACCCTAAATCTTGGGGCAGCTAGATAGCATGGTGGATAGAACACTAGTTGTGGAGACAGGAGAACCTGAGTTCAAATCCAGCCTCAAATACTTCATACTTATTAACTCTGTGAACTTGGGCAAGTCACTTAATCCTAATCAAAAAACAAAATTCCACCTAACTCTTTTAGAATTTAGAACTGATAAATATCACTGCAATGGCATCAAAGGACTCAAGTCCTGCCTTTAATGCTTACTACTTGTGGGACTCATGGCAAGTCACAATTTCTCTGAGCCTCAGTTTTCCCATCTATAAAACAAGAGGATTGGTTATCTGGCTTCTGAGGTCCTAAGGTTTTGGATCTAGCATCTTAAGATCTAGTTGCCCTACCTCCATTTTACAGAGGAAGAAACAAATTCCAGAAAGGAGGAATGCAAATTGTATTTATAGATATAAATGTCAAAATTAACATTCAAATCTAGATCTCTCAACTCCAGATCCAACCATTTTCCCCTGGCTTCCCTGTACTACACTGATTTTTTTTCCTGGACATTAAAAAAACTTTTCAAACATGCAAGAAGGGCTATCTTGCACATCTTTTGCCTTTCTCAAAGGTATTTTACGTAGCACAGATCAAATGAATAAGCTTAGTGCTTGGTATATAGTAAGAATTTAATAATTGCTTTTTTCCTTATCTTCTTACCCCAGATAAACACCTGAACTCTGAAACAGAGAGAGAATCTAGAAGATCTTGGCAGTAAATTAAGGAAGAAAGAGTTCTATCTTTGGATACCATCAATAGTCCTTCTCAGAAAGACCTTTCCCACTGGAGTAATGACCAGGTACATCATTCATGTGGAAACTAAGCAAACTTTCTGATTGGTGGGGATACCCTGTATCCCATATCTGGTTTAGTCCTAGAGTAGGAATAGGGAGAAGGAAAGGGCAAAGAACTTCCCATGTGACAAAGAAAAAACTTCTTCAAATTGAAAGCCACCTTAATGATGGCCCAAATGAAGCCTGATAGCTTTATAATCATGACCAATCCTGGCTCCAAAAAAGAATTAGAAAAATTAATCCTCTTTCCTTCAGGGGAGAGGTAGGAGACAAGGGATGTAGAATACTGCATCTACCATCAGATACAGTCATAGTTAATTGGTTCTGATCATTTTCTGTTATCATAGGGAAAGCTCATTGGATATGTCTGAAAATGACTTTGATACAAAATGGGCATTAATAAAATGTATAATTTTCAAAAATTTTAAGTTTACTTACAGCTTCAAAAGTATGAAATCTTGTGAATGGAGAAAGGAAAGGAATAAATATTTACTGATTGTGTGATATGTCTAGTTCCACTGCACCTGACCCATTTTAGAACTCTAAAAATTAGTTTATATTTTAGCTTATTTGTTTTAATCAGTGTTTCACTGTGCTAAGCACTTTATAAAATCTCATTTGATCTTCATGTATATTATCATATACATTTTAGCAGATAAGGAAACTAAGGCAGAGATTAAATGTTTTACTCAGATAAGAAAACCGAGGCAGAGATTAAATTTCTTGCCCAGGATCTTGCCACATAGCTACTAAGTGTCTGTGGTTGAGACGAACTCAGGCTTTCTTGACTTAAGGACCAATAGCTCATCCACTGTGCCATCTAGCTGCCTCCAGTCTCACTTTATTGTCTGGAAGCTTTGTGAGCTTTGTGATGGAAGAGATGATTTAATTGTTAGTGTTTTAATAGGTTCAAGGGAAGCAAATTTAGGTTTGCCAGAAAGAAAACTTCCTAAAAAACAGAGCTGACCCAAAGTAGAATGTTTCAGGAGGTCTTACACTGAGGACTGGATTACCACTTGTTGGGAATATTGTAAAGGGATTCTCCTTCTAATTTTGTCATTTCAATCATGTTCAATTGTTCATGACCCTATTCGGGATTTTTCAAGTTTTCTTGACAGAGAGAGCATTTATAGGCATTATTAGAGAGTCAAAAAAGCCCATCATATAAAAAGGGTTAAGAACCTCTGCTTTAGATTAACAAATGGACAATTCTAAATAATAAATGAGAAAAGGATCTATCTACAGGAGAGAGGTCAGACTTCATTTTCTCTATCTTTGCAGGTCACTTCAATAAATATTAAGCACTTCCTACCAGAGCTTTTAATGGGGAGAGTTTCTGAATTTTTTGGCTGAAATGGTAAAAATTTAGCTACAAAGGCGGTGACCAGGTTCCTGCTGCCATATGGGAATCATTAAGAACTGGCCACTGCCAGCTCCATAGGCTGCCAATTACCTGCTTGCCAAGCTCAGAACCCTTCAGAAAATCATCCACAGAAGCTCCTCTCCTTTTAATATCCAGTGAATCATAGCCATCTTCTTCCTCCTCATCAGAGTTTGCATAATGCCCAGCCCGGCTCCTGTCCTCGTACAAGCTCCTTTTCTCCATCTTGGAAGGAAAAAGAGAAGAAGCAAGTCAGTAGCTATTCTACTTTGTTTCTGAGCAGCTCTATCTCTACTTCAGAACATACAAACAATAATAATGACTTGTCCATTTTATAGATGAGGAAAATGACTTGTCCAGAGTCATACAGTTAACATGTGCGAGGTAGATTCAAACTCAATTCTTCCTTAATCTACAAAATTTCAATTCTCATGCTTAAAACCTGTGTGATCTTGAGAAAAATCATTAGATGTAAGCTCTCGTTTCTTAACACAGTGCTTGGCACACAGTAGGCACTTAATAAATGTTTATTGACTGATCTTAAGGCAGGTTAAAATCACATTAAATTTCTTGGTGGACACATTGGTGTCTTAAACTCCCAGGTTTTTTCAGAGAAACTGATGTTTAATCATCCTAAACTTAGTTCCTAGTCTTTAAAAAAGCATACTAGTAGGGAAGAACAATAGCTAGCAAATGGATCCCAGGTGAGTTGAGCCATCCCTGGCAAAGCTATTGCAGAGAGACTCAGGAGTTGGAGTCTTGAGTTCATTTGTGAGCTAGTTTTTAAGGACATTGTCTTGAACATATCCAGTGAGAGGGTGAATGACCTCAGACCTGCCTTTGAGCATTTGAAATAAGAGAGACTAGCCTTTCCCTCTTTGGAGCCAGAGGGAAGAACTAATAGGTAGAAGTGACAAAGAAGTTGATTTTAGGCTTAATGTCGGACAACTGTACAAAATCGGAATGTGCTATCATGACAGGTCTTAAATTTTCCTCACTGGAGGTCCATTGGAGGTTGGATAACCTTGTCAGAGATGTTGTAGAACTTCCTGCTGTGAGATTATAGTAGACTATCCTCCTGCAGAGAATCTGAGCTCTCCTGAGTGACTACAGATGTCATCCTATATTCAGTCCACTGGGTGGCACTACCTGCTTGATCCTAAAATTTTTTTCTTCATTCTTCTGCCTTTTTGGACAGCTGCTTTGAAAAGAAAATGTAGCTAGCTTTTTTTTTTTTCCCCTTTTCCCTGATCTTTACTACTGTGTCTATTAATATTGCCTTTATAAAGGTTTATCCTGCTAGAATTGGCTTTCTGAGATCCTAGAACTCAGAAGAGATTCTCTATTAAGTAGAATATAGGGCCCAACTATTTGGGGATACTTATCTTAGAAGAGAGAATATTCAGGGAGAACATGATAATGTCTTAATATATTTAAAAAGCTGTCCTAAGGAAGAGGGATTATCCTTGCTCAGCTTGGCCCCAGAGGTCAGAACCAGGAACAATGGGTGAAAGAAAAAACAATGCAAATTTAGGTGGATATCAGGAGAATTTCTTAAGAGGTAAAGCTGTCTAAAAGAGAAATGGGCTGAAGAGAGTAGGTTCTCCTTAGTGAAGATCTACAAGCTGAAGCTGGATGATTTTTTTTGGTAACTAAGTGGCACAGTGGATAGAGTTCTGCGTTTGGAGTTACAAAGTCCTGAGTTCAAATCAGAACCCCCAGAAACTCATTAGCTGTGTGACCCTGGACAAGTTACTTATGTTAGTTTCCTCAATTTAATATAGGCATAATAATAAAACTTACCTTGCAGGGTTATTGTAAAGATCAAAATGAGATAATATTTATAAGATTTATAAAATGTATATAATTTATAAACTTAACACAGTGCCTGTCATGTAATAGGTGATGTGTAAGTGTGTGTATATATACTACCTACAGCAGCAGCAACTCATTCTTAGTTATGGATTAGTAGTCCTGGGTAAGGTTTCTTCTCACTCTGACATTCTATTATTTTGAGTGAGAGAGAAGGAACAGAAGAGACTCTTGTTAAGAAAAAAATCCTCCCTGGGATTTGGATATTCCAAAGGGTCACAGGACCCCAGAAATATCATAACACTATCAAAAAACTTGTTTTCACACAAATCATGAGGATAGCATTATACTTTTTAGATCTTTGAGAAACTTTCCTGATATATTCTCAGCAAAATCCTGCAGACTGATGTGAGTTTTGTTGAGACTGTTGTTTTGACTTTGATTTGTTCACTGAAATGTATTAGTTTTAAAGAATCTGGATAGCAGCTTATATTTGCTACTTTCAAGCTGGCTAATCATAGGGACCCGAGAATAGTGAGAGGAAAAAACAGTGGCTCAGAAGTCAGAGAATATAAGTTCAAACCCTGCCTCTTTACATCAGTGTGATGTTGGATAAGTTACTTAATCTCCATAGCCCTCAGTTTCCTCATGTATAAAAATGGGGTCTCTTCTAGTCTGGTTTCCTTCATTTATAGAGTATTATTAATAATGCTTGCATCATCTACCTCTGAGAGTTATGGAAATAAAATCCTTTGTAATCCTTAAGAGGCTATAGAAATGTGTCTTATTATTATGATTATTTATTCATGCATTAAACTTTTATTTGTCCCTGATATAAATTGAGGGACATTTGCTCCCATAGTTAAAACAAGATATTTTAAAGTATCTGTTACCCATTATATATTTTTTATGGTTCTGGACTATTTTGTGCCTGACCTATGGAAGAGCATTCCGAGCTTATATTACACTCTGATCAGCCACAGTCAGACACGCTGTACATGACCCCAACATAGTGTTATTATTTTGTTCCTCCTCTAGTAGGAAAGACAACTAACCATGGACAGCTCCCAATCCAGAGATGCATCTCCATCAGTGAGATAGCTTAAGACTCTACTAAGACTTTGGGGACATATTCCAGAAGAAGTTGTGTCTTCCATGTTGCACTTGTCTAGAGGAAATTGCACATTTCTGGACTATGAAATATCATATCAGACTATGTTTTGCTCATCCAAGAATGATTAAGAAGGATCCTTCAGTATATTCTATACAAATCTTATAGAGATTACCTAGTGCAGTGGTTGAGCCCTGAATTAACGACAGCTGAATTTGAATTTAATTTCTGAACCTTCCTATCTTCATAAACTTGGAAAAAAGTACCTTGGTCTTTCTATGCCTCAGGCATGAGGAGCTGGTGACATAAACCTATCAGTCAACAGACATTTATTAAGTACACACAGGTGCTGACTCTGTGAGAGGAGCTAATATATTTTAAGGATTTTGTCCATGGCAGCTATTGTTAGTATTATTATCTGATTTCCTTTTGGATTTTTATGGTGCTCATAGCAGCATGGATCATAGAGTTAGAACTGGGAAGAGACCCTAGAGGTCACTTCATTCAATCCCACAATTTTTACAGATAAGGAAAAGGAGACCCAGAGAATAAGTGGCTTGCTCTATGTCATAAGGTAATAATAAGTTGTGAGCTGGGACTCATATGCAGGTTCCAGTTGGAGACAGAGTTCTATGTAGTTCCCACATGTGGAGTTGATTAAATCACCTATCTTTTGCATATTCATGCATCACTCACTCAAACAATCCACAAGCATTTATTAAGCTCCTGTTGTGTGTCAATCACTGTATTAGGCATTTGAACATGAATGAAACAATCCCTACGCTCAAGGAACTTAGATTCTATAAAAGGAGGCAACATATGTATTTCAAATCAAGTCAATAGATTTTATTAAGCATATACTATGTGGCAGGCACTGTGTTAAGCACTGGATATATGTATATGTCTGCACACACATATGTTTATATAGTTATATACGTATGTGTATATATACATAAATGTGTGTGATTCATTTTATCCTGTTAAGAGTATGAAGGACAACCATGGACAGCTCCTGTTCTCATAGACACCTACTGTAACTTTTAGTGGGGTCTTAAAGTTATTAAAGTTAAAACTGAACTAAGGTTTTGGGAACACCCTCTATATCCCAGAAGAAGTTGGTGTGTGTGTGTGTGTGTGTGTGTGTGTGTGTGTGTGTGTGTGTAGAGAAACAGAATATGTAAATAAAAGTATGCATGTATATTTGTGATCTGTGTATATACATATATATGTATACAAATGCATACACACATATGTTATTGTTGTTCAGTCATTTCAATCATGTCCAATTGTTCATGACTCTATCTGGGATTTTCAAGTTTTTGTTTCAAGTTTTCTTGACAGAGATTCTAGAGTGTTTTGGCAGTTCCTTCTCTGGCTCTTTCAATGGATGAGGCAAACAGGATTAAGTGACTTGTCCAGTGTTACACAGCTAGTAAGTGTCTGAGGCCAGGACATCCTGACTCTAGCCCCAATACTCTATGTTGTGCCATCTAGATGCCTTATATATACATATCTGTGTGTACACTTACATAGTGTTCACCCAATATATAAGGTATGTCTGAGGAGGGAGGGCATTGGTGGCTGGAGGGATCAGAAAAGCCTTGTAGAAAAGGTGCTGCTTGAGATGAGCTTTGGAGGAAACTAGGGATTCTAGGAGGAGAAGATGAGATGGGAGTCAATTGAAGGCATGGAATCATTGCCTATCCTGCATATTCACTCAAGGATCTGATACCACATGGTGAGAGCTCCTTTCACCAATAAATCCTAATTCATCAATAGTAAACAATCAGGGAAATGCCTGATACTCAGATAGTTAGCATTTTGTCAGAGGCAGTATTTGAACCTACTTCTTCCTAACCCCAAGATTAGTACTTTATCTGCCATAAGAAATTGTCTTCATCTTGTACATATCATGCTATTACATATGCAATCAACTTTCAATTACTGCTATCAATGAAGGAGAACATAATCTTCCCATTCCCCAAACATTTATTTGTAGAATCAAACAAACATTTTCAGGAAACAACTTCCCAAAGAAAGCAGTGTGGTATAATAAGTTTCAGCCTTAACCCTTTTACAAGATATTTGTGGTCTTAGACAGCTAGTTTATCATCTTTTGGATTTGTTATTGCCACATGAAAAATTAGGGAAAGAGAGGAGGACCTCTCCTTTATGAAAAATTGTTTGCACAGAATTCAAGAATACTCATAACAGGGGTAGAAATTAATATGTTTGTAGTGTTATTGAATTAAAGAGTTTTCCTTTTTGTTGATTGCCTTAAGAAAGAATGATGACTCAGGATCTTTGGGGAAGAAGGGAGGAAAGGGGGTAAAAGAAGGAAAGAATAGAAGGAATGAAGGAAGGGAGAAAGGGAGAGAGGAAGGGAAAGAAGAAGAGAAGAAGAGAGAGATGGAAGAAGAGATAAGGGAAGGGTAAAAGGGAAGGAGGAGGAAAATGTGAAAAAGAAGAAAGGAAGGGAAGGAAAAAATTGAGATAGAGAAAGAGGAGGGAGAAGGGAGAGAAGAGAAAGGAAGGAAGGGAGAAAAGGGAGGCTAGGGAATGTGATAAAGAAGGAAGGAAAGAAGTAAGGGAGAAAGAGAAGGAGGGAAGAAAGGATGAAAGGAAGAAGGGAAGGACAGGAAAAAAGAGAGAGGGGAAAAGAAAGATGAAAGGAAGAATAGAAGGAAGCCCTGGAATTTTCTGTAGACCAAATGAAGAAACAAGAATAAGGGTAAGCTTCAGAAGGAGAAAGAAAGAGGACAAGTATGAGAAGGAAAGAAAAGAAGGGATGGAAGGAAAGGAAAGAAGAAAAAAAGGAAAGAGGGATAAAGAAGGAAGAACACAAGACAGGAAGGAAGGGAAACTAGGAAGGGAAGGCAGGTCCCAGGCCCTCCTGCTTTGTTATTTGTTGAGATTCAGGGTAGTAGCACGTAAGGCACTCCCAATGCAGACAGAACAGATGGTTTCAGCACAGACTGGGCGGAAGGGAGTGAAGGGTCAAGTTCTTCCCTGGCAGGTACCACGTCTGTTGTAACTGGCCCTGTGTAGGCTCCAACAGAGCCCTAGGTGGATGAGGATGAGCACTGGAGAAGTAATCACTTTGAAACTAGACCCACAAAGGAAGCCCCAGAGTCTCCCTGCTCCCTGCAAAGGAGGCTCCTGCTCTAGATGGGAAGTCATCCCGCTGAGCCAGCTCCTCTTAGGACAGGAACAGGGGAGGAAAGAGAAGGTCCTTCCTTGGAGCAAGTCCTTACTTTCAGGCCTGCAGTAACTTAGGACCTGGTGGTCTGGAATTATCTTTTTACCTCCCAATGCACTTTTAGATGTAGGGTACAAACTGTGTGGATAAGTCACTTTTACCCTTTGTCCTCATCTATAAAAATGAGCTGGAGAACGATATGGCAAACTGGTATCTGTGCCAAGGAAGCTCCAAATGGGGCTGTGAAGAGTCAGAGTAACTGAACAAACACAAAATTATGCATTTTGCTTGGCAATAAGATGGCAGAGGGGGTAGAGCTGACCTCCCTGATGCCCTCTACTCCTGCCATTTAAAATAGCTTCTTTATCAGAAGGCTCCTAGTGACACTCTTCAGCCTCTGAAGCCCTCTTGAAGGGCTTCTAGTTCCTTCCTTCCAGCCCTACATTTATGATCCTATATGGTTTTATATTAGTGATTAGCATGGCAATTTGGGGGAATGACCCATTATTTCATTAATATTGGGAACTTATAATGAGGAAATTCTTTCTCCCAGTACATGTAGGAGAGGAGAATAGTGGGAAGGAAAGTAGGAAGGGAGCTACAGGATCATAATCTCGATTTTACAGATGAGGAAACTGAGACAATTTGCAGAGCAGATTCCCCCAAGGCCAAGTCAGTGCTTTATCTCATGACCCACTTCCACTATTAATTACACTTTTCCTGAGATAGAAGACCTGTCATCCTAAACAAATCATGAGCTTTGTAAGGGCAGGGGCCATTCTGTATGACCTTATTACATATTCTTTTGTTGGAAAAGAACGAATGACTGAGAAGAGAAGAGCAGTCAAAATATCAAGAAACCTGGTGGCAGAAGTGATTATCTCCAGAGCTATCCTCTTCTCAGAACATTTCCTTCCTCTATTATCACCTTTTCAAAAGTGAAATCCACGATCCTAATCAGAGAGGTGTCCATGGCATTTATGAGCTGTGACCATATCGCACATGTAGCCTCCCCAAGTAGTTAGCAGAAAAAAGGTGGAAAGTAATGAAAAGATATTTCTAGGGCAGAGAATACTGAATGAGGGCTGGAGGAACGCTGTGAAATTCTATGCCAAAAACAGGGAAAAACTCTTTGGAGGTGGGGGGAATCAGAAATCCCTGAGTTCAAATCTAGCCTTAGATTTTTATTGATTATGTGATCCTGTGAAGACACCTTAATTTCTCCCAACCTCGGTTTCCTTATTTGTAAAATGAAGGTAACAATGGCACATACCTCCCAGAGTTATTTCGAGGCTCACATGAGAACTCCTAACATAACATATATGAAACCCTTTGCTAACCTCAAAGCACTACATAGTTGCTAGCTATTACTATGATTAAGATCTAAGATTAAAAAAAGGTCTTGTATAGACACAAACTAGTTGTGCAATTGTGGACAAGTCCTTTGACATCTCAATCTCCTTAAGCAGCTTTCTATGATGCTATAATAGAGAGGGTTTGCCTCTGCACCAGAAAGGGAAATTTTCACACTAGGAGTTTTCTACACTGATGGAATTATGGGTTCATCCCATTCCCATGACTGTATGTAATTATACGAGGACATTTTGCATCCCTCCAACAGAAAATAAGCTTCTCAAGGGCTGACCCTGATTTCTTTTATTTTTGTATCTCCAATGCCTAGCACATAGTAGGCAATAAATGTTCATTGAAATAAAATTGATTTTATATTTATATTTTATATATGTAATTAATATATATTGTATATATAAATATAGACACATATTTATATATGAATAAATAAATTTATACAAATAAATAAGTAAATATTAGGTTTGGCGTTTCCCCAAGGAAAACAGACAAATAAGGACAAAAGGATCCTTACTTACTCGATTGCTCTCCGCCATCCGTTGTGCGGCTTCCCGTGCCATGGCTTTAGCCACAGTGTTGGGGACAGGGGCACCCTGTGGCTGTGGGAGAATCCGATTGGGAGAGGGTGACCGCCTCCCTGGAGCTGAGCTCGGGAAGTTAGATGTCGGAGGTTCCAGCATGTGTCCGTGTGTGGGGGCAGCTGAGCGAGTCTGCTCCCAAGACTCATCCATTTTGATGTGGGGACCCAACTGTTCGTCTTTGGTATCTGGGGCTCCGGCACTTGCTAATGGCTTAGGTTTGGGAGTAGTTCGAGGGTGAGGGGTTGGAGGCACCAGTAGGTCGGGTGGAATGGCAGCTATTAAGGAGTCCATGGATTCACCTTGGGTGGAAAGTGTTCTCACGGTCACCTCCTTGGCTTCCAGGTTCCGGATGCGTATCAGCTCCACGGTTGTGCTGTCAGCTGTCGGGAAGATGACTTCAGCCACCTGAGGACACAGAGAGCCAACTTAA
Organism: Myrmecobius fasciatus; assembly: GCA_023553655.1. Classification (NCBI taxonomy): domain Eukaryota; kingdom Metazoa; phylum Chordata; class Mammalia; order Dasyuromorphia; family Myrmecobiidae; genus Myrmecobius; species Myrmecobius fasciatus. The sequence continues at coordinate 16,466 of JAJPUD010010601.1, read as the reverse complement.
AAGCTGGTTGACAGATGCCCTTCCTGGCATTTTCTATTAGACCCATATCGTGTCTCTTCCCCATAGTCAATGAAGGGAAATCTGGCTCCTGTGAATAGTAAGTAAATGCTAATTACTGCCAGGTCTAACTGCCCATCTAACTGGAAAAAATGTGGAGTTGGCTACGCCAAGTTCAAACTGGGCAGGAAATTCTGTGCCAAACAGACATAGCTTGAACAAAATATGTTTAATGAGAAACATTTGGGACCTAATGGGCCTAGTGAGAGGGGCCATCATCTTTTCATGTCTTATGTGAAGGAAATGGGGGCTGGTTAATTTGATGATGGTCTTTATCACCTAATAGGAAGGTGGGGAACAATCCAAAGTACTCCTGGTCTGTTACAATGCTAGTTTTAGAGGCTAATTTCTCTAGGTCAAGGGTTTTTAACTTGGGATCTATAGTCTGTGGACAGATTTCAAAGAGTCCATGATGGATGGATGGAAAAAGTAATGGCATCTTTATTTTTACCACTATTGGAATTAAATGTTTCCTTCAATTATTTAAAAACATGATTCTGAAAAGGGTTCTCCAAGCTTCACCTGAGGGACCATGAAAAGAAAAGTAACAGACTCTTGCTCTAGATTGAGGCAATGTCCTCTGTTCAAATGTCCCCCAAATGCATAATTCATCCTAGTCATTATTTCCTTTAATGATTGAAGAACATTGATTGTTGATTAGGAAAATTAAAAATTAAAAACTCTTTCCAACCACCAATAATCCAATTAATAATTAATAGCATCATATTATAGTATAAAGGTCTATGGATCTGGATGTGGTTTATCCAAGTATGGATTTCAATTTTGCTGCTTTGGAATCAGGGTAACCTTGGGAAAAATCTGTTCCCTTATTTATAAAATAAGAAGTTTGTACCCAGTTACCTCTGAGGTCCATTCTACCTCTAAATCTGTGGTTTCGTGAACTTTTCTAGTGCTGGAAAAGACCTTAGGGAGTATTTTGTTGGGTGAATTTAGTTGAGGTTAGCTAGGTCACAACTTAAAATTGTCTAGGAATAGTTATTTAGGACTTTTCTTTGGAATTATGGGAAAGGTTCAGAAAAATAAAGTGGGAAGGACTGGTTAAGGTGAGGCACTGAATGGAAAGACAAAAGGCAGCTGGAAGTTAAGCTAAAAGCATCAGGAACCTTATTGAGGAAGGAATGCTGAAAGTGGGGAGAAGTCCCCTTGCTTCATAGTTTTTCCCTAAAGTTGACTTTGGGGAGGCCCATCTGGCCTATCTCCTCTGCCTAGTATAACAGAACATCATCTTCTATTTGGGGGTACCATCTACCTTTTCTTTGGAAGGCATCAAATTCAATGAAGCTGATAACTGGCATTTGGACATAATATGACAGAATCACTGAATTTTAGACTTAAAAAGGTGCTTTAAGCTCATCTAATCTAACTCCCTTTCTTTATAGATGAGTAAAGTGAGGTCTAGAAAAGTTATATGACTCCCCCCCAAGGTCTTACAGTTAACAAATTATAGAGCTGGGACTCAAATCGAAGTATTTAAGCCCCAAATTCAGTGCTCTTCCTGCTCATGTGGTTCCATGTAGGGGTCGGGGGGACTCACCCTCTGCCCTTTTGCATAAACACCATAGCCAGACACGTTTGCTCCATTGGACATCCCAGTGGGTGTGAGAGTTGGTGGTTTCCAGGAGACCTGTATGGTTGCTGGAGTGGTCCCGGCTTGAATGGTGACATCTTGAGGTGGAGCTGGAGGACCTATAATGATCAAGAAATCCCATTATTTCATTCAATGACTTACTTGATTTTGGAGAATGGTTGTCACCATTTTCATTGCTGTAAAATTGGGAGAGTATACCCTTCTCTGTCCAGGATCACACACAAGCTCAGAAAAGCCAAATATCTAAGTTAAGGAAGGGAATAAGAAATATTTGGGAAATTGGGGAAAAGTTGTCAATAGCTGGTTTAAAGATCTGGAAAGTGGAAATTGTAAAAGCTATCGAATGACAAAGCTAAAAGGAAGCTCAGAAACCATATAGCCCAATACCTTACAAAAAATCTATTCCATGGCATTCCCAACCAATGACTGTTGGAATTTTACTTGAAGACCTCCATTGAAGAACATAGTACTTCAAGAGGCAGCTCTGTTCTACTCTTGGGATAGTTCTAATTGCCTAGCTTCCTAGTCCAGTTCAAAGGGTCTGAAGGGTTTAGATAAGAAGAGCACCATAAATTCCCTGCCCTCAGGAGTTTACAGTTTAATTGAAGGAAGATAAGAATCCTATATAAGAAACAACCCTGCAGACAATAACCATGGGCCAGATTATATGCCCAAATTTGTCCTCTTTTCTTTCTCAAGAATCCCTATCTGTCAGGAATTTCTTTGCTCCTAGGAGGATATCTTCTCTGTTGGGAAGAACTCTTCTCCCAGTCTTTGTTTTAAATAACAATTTTGCATGGCATGGTTCCCAACAGAGGGACAAGTGTATGGAGATATGAGGCATCATAATTGCTTTGTGTTTGCCAAAGGCAGATAAACAAATACTTATTATCTGTCCCTAGAGCTGCCCTGAGATAGATAAATGCCTTTGTTTGGAGCATTTCAGCTATGGCACAGATGCAGAAACTGCCTGGGAAACAGCTGCTTACTGGGGAGTGCACCTTACCCATCAAAGATCATTCATGGGTTGTTGTTGGTAATGATGGTGGGGTTTTTTGGTGACTTTGTGGGCTCTGGGATGATTCCATCAAACCTGACTCTACATGCTGGGCTAGTACAGTAAATTATGTGAGTATTCACTAAGTGGCAATTTAATTAGCTAGCATTTATGGAAAAAATTAAGATTTGCAAAGCACTTTATATATGTTATCTCATTTGAGCCTCATAACAACCCTGTTAGGTAAACGCTATTATCATCCCCATTTTTACAGATGAAGGAACTGAGACTGAGTGAGATTAAATGACTTAAATGAGGTCACAGAGCTAGTATTTAAATCAGAATTTAAAATCAGATCTTCCTGTCTCCAAGTCAAGTATCCATTAACTATCTCAGCTAGGTGACTACTAAATGCTTGTTGAATTGAATTGAATTCTATAATACAAACCTAGCATTAGGCATGCTGACTAGTTTAGATTTCTCTCTCCAAACCAAATGGAAATCCAAGTGGTTAAGATACATAGAAGGAATACAAAGTTTGCTATGTGAAAATTTTAGATGAAATAATATTCATTTAAAGCCCACTTTGTTCCAGGCAGTGTGCCAAGAGCTAAGGATACAAAGAAAAAGTCAAAATAAAAATGCCCCTTGTCCTCAAGGAGCTTACACTTTAGGCATAAATAGGTGAATCTATCAGACAGAGTAGACAAATGGTGATTTGAGAGAGAGAGAGAGAGAGAGAGAGAGAGAGAGAGAGAGAGAGAGAG
>JAJPUD010010601.1:0-13026 GCA_023553655.1 Myrmecobius fasciatus | reverse complement strand
GAGAGAGAGAGAGAGAGAGAGAGAGAGAGAGAGAGAGAGAGAGAGAGAGAGAGGCACTGGCAGTTTGGGGCTTTAAGAGAGGCCTCCTTCAGAACGTGGAACTTGAACTGAGTTTTGAAGGAAGCTAGATGTTGAGAATAGATAATAGGCATTGTGAACGAAAGCATGTCACTGAATGGACTTTTTGTTAACTGTTAACATACTGTTAATATACCTGTATCTTTAGCATTTTATAGTAGAGCTAGGTAGGAATGGATGGCTATTCCCATTTTAGAGACTGAGGTTGACTAAGGTTTAGTGATTAGTGCAAGTTCATATAGCTAGTTGGGATTCCATACCTGGTTTTCTGGCAGGGCTCTCCACTCTATTATGTGAGATAAAATTCATTGGATCAGCAACTCACACTGATGCTAAAAGCTCTTTCTTCATCCCATGAAGGAGGAAGGACAAGTATCATCATTAAGCTTTTACAGAAAAGGAAACTGAGGTCCTGAGAGAAGTCATTTGCTCAGAGGCACACAGGCAGGAAGCGTCAGAGGCAGGATTTTAGCCAGGTGCTACAAATCCAGAATCAGTGTCCTCTCTCCCATACCACACATCCACTCCATTGCCAAATCTTTGTTATTTCTCTCTCTACTGTATCCCTTATATTAGCCTTTCCTTTTATACCTTCACATAATCTGGTATAGGACCTATCACCTCATGCCTGGACTTTTGCAATAGCCATTTGGTGGATCTTCTTACATCAAACTTCTTCCCACTTTAATTGCTTCTCCACTTAGCTGCCAAAGCAATGCAAAGATCTGAACATGTCAACCCTATTCAATTACTTCCAGTGGTTTCCTTTATCCACCTTAGTCCTATCTTGCCAGTCAGGAAGACTCATCATGAGTTCAAATCCAGCCTCAGAAACTTAATAGCTGTGTGACCTTGGGATAATCAATTGTTTGTCTCAGTTTCCTCATCTGTAAAATAAGCTGGAGAAGGAAATGGCAAACCATTCCAGTAAACCCTAAATGAGATTACCATGACATGCATGAAACAACTGAACCTAATAAGGAATAATAATAATAGCTAGATTCTATATAGCATTTTAAGGTTTGTAAAACACTGTTCATGTTTTATCTCATTTGATCCTCAAAACATAAATTCCTTCATTTATTGTTATTTGTCATGATCTTGAATCCCTTGATCATCTAGATTTGTTCTCTACTAGATGCCCTTGAAATTATTAATGTCCTTTCTGAAATGTGGGGCCCAGAACTTAATATACTACACCAGATGTGGTAAGAGTATAGCTAAGGGCAGTAGGATCTTCCTTAGCTCTGAACACTATTTTCACTTCCCTCAGTCTATCATCACATTTTTACCTACATGTATCCACTTCACTACCACCAGGTAGGGCTGTGACATTTCGAAAATCTTTGCATCTCTAGCACTGAGCACAGGGCCTGATATATCACAGATGCTTAACAAATGTTTGTTGAATCATATTCGTTATAAGTCCAATATCTCTTTAATAAATGGGGAAACTGAAGTTCATTGGGGTTAAGTGAATTTTTTAAGGTCTCATAAAGGTAGTGAATAACTGAACTGAGATTTGAGTGAATTTGCCTATTTCCTGGCTATTTTGTCTGTTCTGGCTCCCATTGCCTGTTATGTAGCTTTCAAGGTGACACCCAGGAAAGGGCAATTCAGTAACCAGTAATGTCCAAAACAAAAAAAAATGATAAAAATAATATTGTTATTGTTGTTTATTTATGTTTGTCTCTGCATGACCCCAAATGGGGGGTGTCCAAGGTCAGATTTGAACTCCTGAAAATGAGTTTTCCTGATTCTCAGCCCAATGCATTACACCACATAATTGTAAGCTCATAATCACTCCATAACCTAGCTAATAATAATAATAATAATAACTAATATATAATAATAATAACAAATGCATTAAACCCTTATAATAACCCTGGAGTTGAGGTAATTTTCTTATCCCCATTTTACAGATGAAGAAAATGAGGAAGATAGAGATTAAACCACTTGCCAAAGTTCACACATCTAGTATCAGAGGAGTTCAACATTCTAGCCACTTGGCCATTCAATTAGTTTACCAATCAAGACACAGAGTCTGAAAACTAAAAACTCAACTTGCTTATTTAGAAGTTCTTGACACAAACAGAAGCTAGCCCTCCCACAATCCTGTTTTTCTAAGCAACAACAACAATAATCAATAATAGACGATATTTATATAGCACTTACTATGTGCTATATACTTTATTATCTGATTTCTCATAAGAACCCTAGGAAATGAGTATTATTATTATTATTATTATCATCCCCATTTTATGGGTGAGGAAATTGCAGTTAAGTGATTTTCCAGGGTCACATGGTGAGTAAATTTCAGAGACTCATTTTGAATTCAGATCTTCCTAACTTCAAGCTCAGTGCTGTATCCATTGAGCCATCTAGCAAAAGGGACTATTATATTAATTTCTTTTTTTTTTGCAAAGGGACTATTATATTTCAAAATAAGCAAATACCCCATACTCTCTTCTTTCACCCCACCTCTGAGTCAAATAACTTTTATTAAGAAAAACAAGGAGGAAACTCACTCAAAGAATAGTGTGGGATAGGAGAAAGCTTCTTAGACTTTTACCCTGGAGATCTGGGTACAAATCCTAGCTCAGATATTCCCTAACAGCAGGTCAATGGGCAAGTTCCCCAAATTTCTTTAAGCCTCATTTTTCTCTTCTGAAAGAAGCAAAATGATAACACAATTGAATACAGTGCAAAACATATTAATTAAGCAGCATGATATGATGGAGGGAGAGCCAGATTTGAAATCAGCGGATCAGGGTTTTGAGACTTATTTTTAGGATTTTTGAGCAAGTAACTATACCTTTCTGTGACTCAGTTTCCTCACTGGAAAAATGAGTGGGCTCAAATTGAAGATCTCTGAGCTCCTTTCGATCCAAATCAACAATCCTAAGCATCTTTTATGAGCCTAGCCAGCATTGTGCAAAGCCCTGGCAAGTCAGTCAATTTGTTAACAAGCATTTATTAAGCATCTACTATGTGCTAAACACTATGTTAAGCCTTTGGAATATAAACAAAAACAAATAATAGTTATCTGTCTTCAAGGAACCCACAGTCTCAAAGGGAAATAATATACATGCATATATACATATATATGGTAAATTGGAGAGAGTCTCAGAGGGAAGGCACTAATATTAAGGGGGACTGAAAAAGTCTTATTACAGAAGGTAAGATTTTTGCTGAGATTTGAAGAAAGGCAGAAATGAAAAGGGAAAGAAATAGGAGACAGTTACATTATTATATTTTTAAATGGTAATTTAAATGGGGTAATTGTTAAAAGGACAAGAAATATTGAACATTGAATCAATTTAGTAATACTAAAAGTGATAGATATCATGGAAGAAGCAATAGATTTGGATTTTGGATAGGTCCAATTATTAACTCTGGTACCCACAACCTATGAGAATTTGGACAAGTCAACTTTTCTGGGACTTAGTTCTCCACTCTGGGAAATGAGGGCATTAAAAGATCCCTTCCAATCTCAAAACTATGAACCTATGAACAAAAAAGACAAAACTGAAACTAATTTCTGCTCTCAAGAAACATACATTCTGCTGGAGAGACAATGCTATCCAGTACAGCTAGCACCCCAAATCCAAGCATCATAGACTTTGTGGTGGAAGGGACCTCAGAAGCCATTTAATCCAACTCTCTCCTTTTTATAGGCAGAGACTTACCCCCCATCTAAAACAAGCAAAGTATTTTTTTCTATCATTATCAGTGGCAAAGTGGGTCAGAGGCTGCCTCACTGGTCTGACAGCTGCTGAATGGTTATTTTTCAGGAAGTGCCTCACTAGTCTTGCTACTGGTGAAAAGAAAGAAATCTCATCCTTGAATGACAAGTTTAAATTACACATTCATTTCATGGAGGCTGAATTGATGACAACTCATTTAGTAATGCTTCATTAGCATGGGTGATAAGGTATTGCCAACCTGGAACAGTAACAATCACTCCACAAAGTGTCCTTTGCAGAAAAAGACTTATGAAGATGATAACTCTATCTCACAGCAAAAGAGAGAGAGAGAGAGAGAGAGAGAGAGAGAAGAAAAAGAAAAGAAAAGAAAAAGAAGAGGAAGAAGGATCACTAGTCACTAGATAGCGGTAGATAGAATGCCAAACCTGGAGTCAGGAATAACTGAGTTCAAATTTAGTCTCAGCCTGTGTGACAGTGAACAAATCAGTTTGGCTGTCTGCCTCAGTTTCCTCCTCTGTAAAATGAGCTGGCAAACCACTCCAATTATCTTTGTCAAGAAAACCCCAAATAAGGTCATGAATAGATACAACTGATAAGGATCACTGGGGAGAGAACTGGAATAAACCTCCCATTCCTCAAGTACAAATGCTCATGCCCTATCCCAGGTGCTGAAAGTACAAAGGCAAAGATGAAAAATTAACCCATCATCAAGGAGCTTAAGTACAACTTCTTGATGCCCTTTCTATATGCCTTTTCTTCTTCTATATGCCCTTCCCCTCTTCCTCTGAAAAGAAGACCTCAGCTCTCACTTTATTCAGAAAAAATGGATCTATCCCTCATGAATGTCCTAGCCTGTCCCTCAAACCCTCTCTCCATCAGCATGCATTCTCTCCTCCCAGGGTCTTACTATTGGTGGTTCTTAGAAACAGTTGAGTCCAATTCCTTCTTTTTACAGATTTTTCAAGTAGAGATATTAAATGATTAGCTCTAGATCTTGTAAGTGTCCTGTGGTAGAACAGAGACTCGAACTAGATTCCTCTGACAATCCAGAGCTCTGTTCCTAAGCAAGTTGATCTAGCCAAAATCAACTCTTCACCAAAAACCCCACCCATACCAACTCTAATATTAGAAGGGATGTTAGAGGCTATTTAGTGTAATCCCCTCTTTTTTTTTTTTTTTTTACAACTGAGGAAACTGAGGTCCAAGAAAAGCAGGTGACTTATTTGTTACTTTTTTCCTTTATTTGCTTCTTCAATCATTATTACCCTTTTTGCTTTTCCTCTTCAATATCTCCTTAACTGTTTGGCTTTTTTCACTGCTGCCTACAAATACACATAGCTCTCTTCAGTATTTCCTTCAAGCCATAATCCTTTATCTCCCTTCTCATTCACAGATAAGAAATTCAATAAATAAAACTCTGGACCTGGAGTTAAGAAGATATGGTCTCAAGCACTTACTAGCCAAGTGAACCTGGGTAACTCACCTATTGAATTCAGTTTCCTCATCTATAAAATAGGAAAATAATACCACCTCCCTTCTCCTCCATTTACATTCTCTCAGTGATCTTAAGAACTTCAAGAGTTTAATTATAATTTCTATGCTAATGACTCAAATCTGTACTGTAGTCTTCATCCCTCTTCAAAGTTCCAACTAAAGAACTAGATTTAGAGTCAGAAAGTTGGATTCTGTCTCCATCCACTTACTGTCTGTGTGACCCCTAATCAAGTCTTTTCTCAACCTCAGTTTCTTCTCAACAGTAAAATGGAGATAAAAATAGCACTTCACAGTAGCTGTGAGGATCAAATGATAAACACTATCATAATTATGGCTAGCATTTATTTCAAATGAGATAGTACACGTAAAGAACTTTGCAAACCTTAAAGTTCCATGTTTTATGATTAATATTTACTATTATGGTGGACATCTCTACCCAGAAGCTCAATAAGCATCTCAAACTTAACATGTCTAAAATCATACTTATTATCATCCCTGTTGTGAGGAAAATTTAACAAAAAGGTAAATTGAGGCAATTTTCTATGCAAGATAATATTTATTTTTTTTTGTTTTTTTGTTTTTTTGTTTTGTTTTGTTTTTTTTTTTTTTTGCTTTTTGCTGAGGCAATTGGGGTTAAGTGACTTGCCCAGAGTCACACAGCTAGGGAATGTTAAGTGTCTGAGATCAGATTTGAACTCAGGTCCTCCTGACTTCAGGGCTGGTGCTCTATTCACTGCGCCACCTAGCTGCCCCTAAGATAATATTTATTAATGGTGATATATCTATATGTCAATAAATGGTTCAATAGCAAAGACCCCCTAGGAAAAACCCTTTTATAGGTTCTGAAGAGTATAGAATAAATAATAGAACAGGGTAAGTGACATCATGGAATTTAAGACAATATGATTGGAGCTAGAAATGACTTCTCTCCTCTTCTCTCTTGAAAGTAAGAAATGTTCGCTGGTTGAATGCGGCTGCAAGGTTTAGAGATAAACAGCAGATCTTTTGGAAAGCAAACTAGACATCCTTGAAAGATAGCTTGGTGGTGCAAAGATATTAGACCTGACTCCCTAATGTTTACAGCTTTCCCCCAATGCCAGCTAAATTCCTTGAGACAAGAATAGATCAGTGATTAGCAAGAGAGCTGGATTTTTAAACTTAACCCATTATGGACTAGCTGAATTTCTGAACTAAGTTCAGAGACAAAGAACCATGACTTAAGCAGTTACAGGACAAAAACAATCAATTATAAATGGTTATCAATAAGAAAATAACACAGGATCAATTTAATCTTCTTGCCCCCAACATTGCCCACCTCCAAATTTGCTTACATATTTTAAAGGAAATCTCCATCCCCCTTTCATTGATTTTAAAGCTCTTTCTTTGCTCTTAGCTACTGCACAACTCACAAATCAATTGCCCAAATTTGTTAATTCTACTTCTATAATATCTTTTACATCTGTTCCTTTCTATCCACTTCCATGGTGACCTCTTTTTCAGGCCCTTATCTAAATCTCTCACCTAGAATACGATAATAGCTTCCTAACTGGTCTCCCTGCCTTAAGTTTCTTCCCTGCCTAATCCATGTTTTGCACAGCTGCCAAAATAATCCTCCTAAAACACATGCCTGACCATGCCAGTCCCTGGTTAAAGAATCTTGGATTTTCTGCTCACTATTTCCTAAACTCTCCCCTCATCTCTCTGCTCCTGTTCATAGCATCACTGTTTTTCTGTTTCTCAAAGTTTACCACTTAGGATTGTCCAATAATAGGTAGTATTTAAATTTAGTGCTTTAAGGTTTGCAAAATGCTTTACAAATAATACCTCATTTTTAAAAAAGGGAAAATGACCTACTTGTACAAAAACATTTATAGCTCTGTGTGTGTGTGTGTTGGGTAAGAATTGGAAAATTGAGGGGATGTCCATCAATTGAGGAATGTCTGAACGAGTTGTGGTATATGATTGTGATGGAGTATTATTATGCCATCAGAAATGATAAACATGATGATTTCAGAAAAACCTTACAGGAAGAACTTACAGGAACTGATGCAAAGTGAAGTGAGCAGAACCAGGAGAACATTTCATACAGTAACAATATTGTACTATGAAAAATTATGGATGACTTAGCTATTCTCAGCAATACAATGATCTAAGACAATCCCAAAGAACTAATGATGAAACATGTTATCCTTTTCCAGAGAAAGAACTGATATTTTCTGAATTCAGACTGAAGCTCACTTTTTCTTTCTTATTTTCTTTTTTCCTTTCTAATTTTTCCTTTTCTTCTTTCCTTGTTTATTTCCTCCCTTCCTCCCTTCTTCCTTCCTTCCTTCCTTCCTTCTTTTCTGAGTTCTCTTAACTGATCATTTGACTTCTAGTCTATCACCTCCATCCCTCTAATCTTTGTGGCAAAAGATTGGGTCTCTCTATCTCACCCAAATGTGATGATAATGAGCCCAATCTCAATAGTGATCATATCAACATTGCCTAATGTGAAATGGGGCTGGGCAGCCTAGGCTTCCTCTGTTTCCAAAGTTCACCATACTGATGCCAGACTTAAGGTAGATTAGCTCTAACTTTTTCAGCTCAGATCAGCAGATAATACCTATCTCCCTTAAAATCCATCCTTCACTCCTCTTGCCGGAACCATCACCTTCATGCATCTCATCGAGAATAAGTATTCTTTACTCAGAAACTTTTAGGGCCCCCCCCCATTGTTTATATAATGATATAACTCCCAACCCTTGTATTCAAAGCTCTTCATAATCCAGTTCCAAATCACCTGTCCAGTCATAACTTGTGCTGTGTTCCTTCACTTAATAATTCAGCTAAATTAGATCACTCTTCATCCCTCATTCTACACCTTCTCCTTCCCTCTCTTGATTCACATCATCATAATCTGAAGGTGGTATAATTGGTAGGTAGAATAAAGAAGACTGAATTCAAATCCTATCTTGGACACTTATGAGCTTGTGCAACACGAACAATTCAGTTAACCTCTCAGACTCAGTTTCCTTGTTTGTAAAATGAAAATGCCCAAAGTCATAAGGTAGCAAACATCTTATACATCCTTACTTATATGCATGCAGTCTCTGGAATTAGAATGTAAACTTCCTGAGAGCAAGGAGGGATTTATTTTGTTTTTTTCTCTGTATCCCCAGATCTTAGTACTTATTGTACTATTCCCAGACTTAGTACAGGACTTAATTTAATATATTAAGTATATTAATATATTTGTGGATTGATTGATGGAAGGTGTAAATGCCTTTGGTAGTCTCTAAATTTTAACAGAAACTGAGGCAAATTCCCAGCATGTCCAGGGAATGCCTCATGATAAACTTATGAGAAATTTTACAGGATAGGCAGGTGTCAATGGGTTTTGATCTCTACCTTTGAAGGGAAAATTTGCATCAAAGAGAACATGGATCCACTGGAGTACTTGAGTATATGCAAAGATAAAAATGAAGTAAATTCTTTCCTTCAAGGAGTTTATTATCTTTTTTTTTTTTTTTTTTTTTTTGCTTCTTGCTGAGGCAATTGAGGTTAAGTGACTTGCCCAGGGTCACACAAGCTAGGGAATGTCAAGTGTCTGAGACTAAATTTGAACTCAGGTCCTCCTGACTTCAGGACTGGTGCCCTATCCACTGCTCTACCTAGCTGCCCCACAAGGAGTTTACATTCTATCTGAATGTTTTACTGATGGAAACTGTCAACAACATAGAAAGAAAGGCACTGTATTACAAACAATGTATAGATGTAGACCCTCTTGGAGTTTATTTATTCATTATTGATTTTAGCAGTTACATGGCACAGGAGATAGAATGCTTTGTCTGAAATCAATCCAGCTTCAGACTCTATCTGTGAGGCTCTAAACAAATTGCTTCACCCTGTCTGCCTCAGTTTCCTCATCTGTAAAATGAGCTGGAAAAGGAAATGGCAAAACATTCCAGCATCTTTGCTAAGGAAACCCCAAATGGAGTCATGAAGAGCCAAGCATGAGATAAAGATACTGAACAACAGCAGCCACTAATTTCAGAATTAAGTGTTAAGCGGGAGTCATGATCAGTGTGGGAATGAGAAAACAGATATGAAATGTTTGGTAAAAGGAATAAGTGAGAGATGATATACAAAAGCTGTTCTTTGAAAATTCTGTCTCCCATCCTTGCCCCCTGTTACCAATCTCTTCTTGTTGGACTTTTATTCTGTCAGGTAAGCCTAGAATGAACTTAAAAGAGAAAAAACATGCTTAACATAAGTAAACGATTTCACTTCTTCTTGTCCCTTGCAAGGTTTCAGAGTATAATTCCTCCTCCTCCCCAACTTCCTATCATCACTACATATTTTACAGCAAAAGTTCTTAACCTTTTTTATTCCATGGACCCCTGTGACAGAGTTAGAACCTCAGAATAATCACCTTCATTCATAATTGATATGAATGCTAAATTTCAGTTAGAGTTTATAGAAAATAAAGTAATTTTTCCCCATTCTGGTTCACTGATCCTTTGAAATCTATCTACAGAAGGGTTAAAATCTCTTTTTCATAAAGTCAAGGAATATAGAGCTGGCTCAAAGCCAGTACCTTCTTTGACTGAGATGCAGAAAGGCTAATATAAGGTCATGCAGCAAATGAAACACAGAACTGGGATCCAAACCCATGACTTCTAGACCTGAATTTTTCCCATTCTCCTACGGAGACAAGACATATGTGGCTATGTGTGGGGTAGGGGGTAGGGGAAAGGCAAATCATTCTTCTAACTCTGACCTTAGATTCCTGAGGAAAAAGCTTCCCTAGTGCACATGAAGTAGAACCAATTCTAGCTTCAATTCAGCTTGGCTGCCTTCCCCTAATGCATGTAAAAGAGAACCAAATCGACCCTCTATTCAGCATGGCTCCTTTTCCCTCTAAAGTGGTGACCTCATACTGTTTTCCTTGACCTGTATCTCTCTGTGAGGGGATGCAGGCAGGCTGAGTTACTAATGAGCTTGCTCACAGAGCTGCCTGTACTTCCAATGAATTTAAATGTGATGATGATGATGATGATGATGATGATGGAACTGGGTGCCTTTTCTCTACTAATTATCTTGCACAGGAGAACAAAATGCATGCTCTGCTTTCTTGTTTTTCTAGGACCTAAGGGATCCCTTGGCTTTATTTTTCACAATCCTTTGCAAATACCATAAACTCTTTCATGACCAATTCATCACTATATCTGGTCTCTCCTATAAGTAATAACAGAATGTTGCAGGTCCCAGAGGCTCTAGTCATTTCTTACAGTCAAAGATCTTAAACTCATCATGGTTGTTAATAGGTATTGGGAAGAACATTTTGTTTTGAATGGGTTGACCCAAGTTCTAAGCTCAGCAATACTTCTTACTAACCAAGTCCTTTCACTTCTCTTGATCCCAGTTTACTCACGTGGAAAAAGAAGAGATTAGATTAAATAACCTAAAATGCTTCTAGTTCTAAATCCTTTGGGGACTTTTTGGGGGGCTTTCTAATGCAATGAAATCAAGGAGTGAAGCAGTATTCTGCTTCCAGATTTAGGATCCTTCCACTATATAAATGGGAGAGAGGGAGAGATGAATTCTGTATTTTATTCCTTAGAATATGTGGGAAATGAATTGTACAAATACAAGGGTCAAGTTGGGTAACAAGCATGGATAGTCATAAGCTTGAAGGTTAAAGGCTTAATGATGATGTGAACACAACTGGGAGAGAAGTGAAGGGAAGAAGGAAGAGAGAGGGAGGAAGGAAGGAAGAAAGGACAGAGAGAGAGAGAGAGAGAGAAAGAGAGAGGGAGGGACAGAGAGATAGAAAGGAAGGGAAGAGGAAAGGGAAGAGGACGAAGGAGACAGAGACAGACAGAGAGAAAAAGAAAAAAGGGAAGAAGAAAAAAAAGGAGGAAGAAAAAGAAGAGGAGAGAAAGAGAAAAGAAGATATGATAGGGAAGCAACCTCATGACTCTTATTCATAAAAGAATCTCCATCTTGATATCCCATTGTTCCCACCAGGGAAGAGAATGAATAGGATGGTGAATTAGTTACATAACAATTCTGGATTATACATCCTAGCTATATTTTTATATATTGAGATCTTTGCTTTGTTCAAAATTCTGATAATGGTTACCTAAAATTATGTATTGGGGCAGAAAGCTATGTTGATGGACACAGAGTACTATTTGGATATTTTTCTGTCCCAGTTTTCTCATGTGGAATATTTTTCTGTCCAAACTAGAAATTTCCATATTAATAAAATTATTGATAATTTCCACATTAATAAAATTCATATAATATAATATAAATTAATAAAATAATTTCTGCAAAATAAAGTTGTTTCTGGTCATGGCATTTTTTATTCAATAATTCCTATCTATATTGTTGCTTATCCTTCTTTCTTCAAGATAACCATGACATGGGGAGAATGCCATGACATGCAAGTAGATTTCAGTGAGGGAGGGCTGGGCAAGGTAACCAGCCTGACTTTTTTCTCCAGTTACTGGGGCCATATTAGGCCAGATTAGGATTACAGGAGAGGGCCCTGGATGCAGTGGGAGACTATTCTCTATGTATCCTCAGGGCCTAGTATGGTGCCTTCTGGACTTTTAATACAGGCTCACTGAGTTAAATACAAGGGAGGTAATAGGACCAACCTGCTGGCAGAGTAGAAAACTCCACAAAGGCCTCCTTCTTTTCTCTCTGCTCCAGAGGAAGCTGCCATGGCATCTGGTGGGGTTTCGCCAAAACCTTCACTTTGTAAGCCATGTTGGGCTTCAGGTTAAAAAACTGATACTTATACCTTGCGGCCTTGACGATGTCAAACTCCTCCTCGTTGAGAAAGATAACGTGGCTGTAATTGCTGTTGGTTGGGAGCCAGGAGAGCTCAGCTGAAATCTGAGTGATGTGGTCTACCCGTAAGTGGGAAGGGGCTACAATAACATCCTTGCCCACGAGCAAGGTGCACTGAAGCTCATCCGAGTTCCCCCGGCTCGTGATGCTCTGCACGGAGATCCGGTACGTGCAGGCTGCAATGTTCAGCTTTTCAATCAGGGCTTTAGTTCTGCTCCCCAGGGTGAGATTCATGCGGGTCTCGTTGTCAACAAGGACATTGTAGCTGATCACTGTCCCCCATCCTGGCGGCACAGCCGGGGGGTCCCAGCCCACAATAACACTTTTGGCTAGTTGTTTGATAAGGGTGATTCGTCTAGGGTAAGGCACAATGTCTTCTCCGATCTCGTCGATGTTCACGTCCAGCGTCCCAGCCCCGTTGTTGAGGATGCTGGAGTCCCCTTGGGTGGGCGAATTCAGATCTAGGATGCTTTCTCCTTCCAAGCCCACACCAGAATGGTTGATGAAATTCTGATCTTGTTCACTCCCCAGCGTGTTGGACAAACGGGATTCATTATCCTGGACAAAATCCACAAAGTTGGAAGGGACCAGCCCTCTCTGCCCATCTAATAATTCTCCTGTCGGGACAAAAAAGACCATTACCATGCAGTGAACGGAACGGAGTTCTACCTTACCTTGACACAGGTTGTTTTGATTCATCAGCCAGAAAGGCATCAGGAAGGCTGATAACCAGGACGGCATTATTTCTGAAAGTGGTCCCAAAGGAGATACAAACCCTGAGTCCTTGGGAAGAGCACACAGTTAGATAATATATTGTTGTCTGAATAGCCTTTCCAGCCTTTGTACTTTCTCCTACCCACTCTGTCATCCAGTGATACCCGTCTCCTTGTTCTTTCTTTCT
>JAJPUD010010600.1:0-60617 GCA_023553655.1 Myrmecobius fasciatus | reverse complement strand
AGCTGCCGGGAGCCCCGTGCTGGCGATATCCACCACGGGCTCTCTCGCTGCCCTTTCATCTTTTAAAAAGGAAATGAGCAGCTTGGCTTTTTAAAAAATAGATCTGTACACACACGCACAGCTGCACATGGACGTGTACACACACACACACACACACACGTTTAATGAAAGGCTCCCCTCAAGTCGGGGAGGACTTTGGAGTCCGCCGACTGCTGCTTTTAATGTCCCACGCATGGGACTTGTGCTAACCTTCAGAACCTAAGCTGTGCCCCCACATCTCTGGGTAGATCTTGCCCAACGTTCCAGAGCTGGAGTTCTCTGAGGCCCCGGTTGGGAAGTTGGGCCCACGAGCTCAAGGGGCAGGCGGGGCCAGCAAGAAAGTGGATCCTGGTCCGATCTTAAAAATTAAATGGCAGAAGTAGAATTTTCAAATCCCTCGGAAGCTTGGTCCATATTCTTCTATCAGTGGCCAAGGTGGGAACCTGAGTAAAATTGCTTTGAAAGCATGGTGGTCTTCCAGAAAGGAAATGTGCTTGAGTGCCTGGGAGGAAACTTTCCTTCCGTGTGTTTTCATGTCTGGAGCCCTGGATGTTGCGACAGGGGGACCTGAGCGTGAGTCTCAGTGCGTCCCCCCGGCCACCATGGCTGTACGCGGCCGTCTCGGAGGCCCCCTTAGGTCCTGCAGGAGGATTGGCTGCTCCAGGAGTGGATGAGGCCTTCCCTGGCACTGTCCACGTGAACACAGGGCAGTGGGCTACCTTGGCAGCCTGCCCCCCCGCCCCCCACAGCCTGGCCTCCAGGCCTTGCCGAGCCATCGGGCTTAGCTGTCTGGCTGCTCGCCCCCCCTCGCTTTTCCACATTGTCTGTCTCGGCCCCGATACCCTGATTAAGGACCCCATCTTCGGTCGAGTCTCCATCCCAGCCCTGGGCTCCTCTCTCCTGCGCTGGGAGGGCCAGCACGGCCTAGGCAGGACTCGTGAGCTGGAAGCCCCGGGTTTTTGTGTGGATTTGATCAGTGTGTTTCACTATAAATGCTTTACTTTGTCAAGCCGTAGGTTTTGTTCGCTGCATTGATGAGCCTGATTGTGAGAAGGGTCCGCAGGCTCCCCCAGCGACGGCCCAGGGGCTCGATGCCCGAAGGGGAAGAGCTTTGGGCTTCGAGGATAGATGGCTGCTCTTGTCCTTAGAAAGACACAGGTCCAAATCCCACCTGGAACACTGCCTGGAACAGAGGGGTCTCTCAGACAGGGCCAGGGCCAAAGGCTGCAGGAGTTCCCCAATTTGCAGCTGGAGCAAGGTCACCTGGGGGCTCAGGCTCTTCTCTGTGCCACCGAGGCCTTCGTAGGGGCGGCGAATGGCTTTCCTGCGGGGACTCGGTTTCCTTGCCTGTAAAATGGGATTGCTTCCCCCTCTTGCCCAGCCCAGAAGCAAATGGACGCATGGCGGGCCTTCAGGCTTCGCTTTTGTGCACCCATCGAGTTAACTTCAGATTCGCAGGAAAGCGAGTAATTCTCAAGGATGAGAAGGCCCGCCGCCACGTCGTCCCTTCCTCCCGAGGGTGACGCCGGAGCGGGAATGAGGCGGGCGGGGCTTCCCCTCCCTGCTCACAGTGGACATGGATCGTGGTGATGGGGGGGGGTCTCCTGGAAGCACAGCTGGCGCAGCTTGGCCGCTCACGAAGGGGGATGTTGGCGAGAGGGACGTCAGGACGTGTCCTGGAGACCCGTCGAGGCCCCGGGACTGGACTTTGCTTGTCTTTGGGCCGCCTGGCTTAATTTAAACAAGTTGAGTCTGGCAGTACAGGGAAGGGATTCTGGTGACCAGTGAGCTAATTGTTAAGATTTGGGGTGGCTTGGAGGCAGGGGCATTATATCCTGTGGGTACTCAGGTGCTGGGTGCTGAGCTGAGGGTGACTGAGCTCGGTTAAGATCCTGGGGGCGTGCACTGGGCACGGAGGGCACATCCGGGTGCCTGCCCCGTTGTCCCCCCTGGGCACACTTTGCTGGCCCCCTTGCTCTCCTGGAGCTTTGGATTGTCAGACCAAGTTACCGGGCAGACTGTTGGCAGGGAGCTTATCAACAAGCCGCGGCTGACAAAGTCAAGTCGACATGGCAGCCAAAATTATTTTCCTCTTGACGTAATGACTTCTGTTTTTCATATCTGGCAGATATTACCTACTAAATTTAATCTGCAAGGCTGAAAATTATATCATTTTTTATGATTTGTTTAATTTTGACTGAAAAAAAATTGACTATTCATCGATTCTTGACCTGGGAGCATCAGGGAAGAAATTTTGCTAATCGGAATTTTCATGAGGTGTAAATTTAAATGTATGAGGACGGCGCCTTCCTCCCACGCCATGGATGTTAATTTAAAAATTCTATAAGCGCCGGAGGGTTGAAACAGCTGAAGTACCGAAAGTCGGACCACTTACGGCCGTTAAATGCTCGGAAAGGCCTGTTTGTATAAATATACATGGAAATGCTCAGGCTCGCTGTCAGCCTGTGCTGCTTCAGCCCTGCTCGCTTGGCCGGGTCTGGCTCCTTGATGCTTTCTCCCTTTTAATCCGCTCGTCTCTAACCCGGCAAACTTGAGCCAAGATCCTGTTTCAGAATAAAAAATCAAGTGCGCCGAGGCCCATGTCCCAGGAACCCCGGAGCGCCTGTTCCGGAGGGCCCGTTTGGGTTCCTTGGGTCTGGATTTCAAGGAGTTTGTGAAAAAGGAAGGCTGAGTACCGGCGCCGGGCCAACGGGGCGAGTCTGGCCCGCTCTTTGCGCACCTCCGCCATCGGCCTTTCCAGTCACGGCGTCCGGCCTTCTCGGGCCCGCTTTCCTGTAATAAACAGCCTCAAGTCTAATGAGAGGCCCTCAGGCCCTTGCAGGGTCTGAATTCATTATAAGTGAACAGCCTAATCTGCGGGGCGCGGAGGCCCGCTCCCCAGCCCTCTAACTCCCCGGCGTGGGGGCTTTATGAAAAATGGCGTACGTTCTGTTACAGCGCGCCGCTCCCGTTTGAAGTATTGGGCGCTCCCCAAGCTCGCGAGCCGGGGACGCCTAATGGAGGAAGAATGGAGGAGGCAATCTTTCATTTTGGTCCTGTATGAAAAATTCAAAAGACGGAAATCTCACCCAGAGAAATTTTGCAAGCGTATTATTTTCCAATGTTTGGATCAATTTGTCTGTCAACCATGTGAGAGGAGGAAGGGGCCGGCGGAAGCCATTTAGCCTGGGAGGTCCAGACCAGAAATGCTGGAGGAAGCCTTGTCACACGGAGTTTCTTTCTGGTACGAGGGCTGGGGCTTTCATTCGCCGGCCGTAGCGCGAGGAGAGACGGTATCAATCACCGGCCAGCTATGGAGACCTGATATCAATATTACCTTTGTCCACTTAGATCAGCAGGAAAGTGAATTAAGCCCTTAATGCGCCAGGGAGCCCCCGGACTCGGCGACGGGCCGCGGGCCTGAATCTGGCCACGTAGCCCTTCGCCGGGCTTAATTGAGCCCCAGCGACGTCATGCCGAAGCGCCCCACAGCCGAGCGTCACTGAGCCTGCCGGGCCTTTAATTAAGCTGTGATCGGCCTCCGCCGAGTGCCTCAGTCCGGGCCTCCATCATGGAGGCTGCGCCAGGGGCAGGGCCGGCACACCCCACCCAGTGGAGGCTTTCCCTCGCTGCGCCCGCCCCGTGATCAGAGGGAGCCGGTCGGCCCCAGGAAGGGCCCAGCCAGAGATCTCCCGCTGCCCTCGCCTCCGTTGTAGCTGACGAAGCTCATGCCCTCGGCTCCCACGGGGCCAAGTTGGGGTGTGTGTGTGTGTACATATATGTGTGGGGGGAGTAGTGTGTAAGTGCATGTGTGTTATGTGTGTGTGTGTGCAGTATATGTGAGCGTGCGTGTATTGTGTGAGTGTAGTGTGGTGCAAGTGTGTTATGTGTGTGCGTGAATGTGCATGGTGTGCTACAAGTGTGCACATATACTTAAGTGTCTGTTAGGTGTGTACGTACATGTGTGTGCACATACGTGTGCATGTAAATGCACGTGCATGTGACTAGGTGTGTGTTGTGTGTACATTTGTGTGTGCACACACCTGCCCCACCCCCATTCAGCCCCTTTAGGAATGGTCTCCAGAGAGGCCCCTGACGTGCTCCCCCTTTTGCGCAGCGAGGCTTCTGGGGAGCTCCGGAAGGAGACACCCCTCGTCCGCCTCCGCGCCACGACTGTGCCGTTCCCCTCGTCCGGACCCCGGGCTTGCTGGAGAATTCTGACGCCGGCCCGCGTGGGGAGCGGTTCGCCCCGCTGTCCCTGGCCGCGGGAAATTTCCCTCCTGGCCCTCGCCACTAAATGACGTTCCCCAAAGCCTCGAGGGCTGCTCGAGCTTGTGATTGTTAGTGTCTCCCAGAAGATGACGCTGCCCACGTGTGTCTAATTCTTTCTAAACTTCACC
Organism: Myrmecobius fasciatus; assembly: GCA_023553655.1. Classification (NCBI taxonomy): domain Eukaryota; kingdom Metazoa; phylum Chordata; class Mammalia; order Dasyuromorphia; family Myrmecobiidae; genus Myrmecobius; species Myrmecobius fasciatus. The sequence goes on along the minus strand of JAJPUD010010600.1, from coordinate 56,178 downwards.
CGAGTGTCGCCTCCCAGCACCCCCGGCAGGGAGTCTCGCAGGTTCATCATCAGGACCGGTGGCGTCTGCGCCAGCCTGCAGAACCCGGGGCGCCCCTTGTCCGTAGGCCGTCTCGGCCCCCCAGTGACGCGGATCTGCGTGCGGCCCACCCCAGCAGGCCCGGGCAGGGCTCCGTGTGTGCCCACCTTGGAGCATCATGTCCTCCTCGCCTTGGGGCCTGTGCCCATGTGCGTCCGGTGTGCTGGGGCTGGGCCAAGTTCAGGAAGCACAAGGGTTTGCCCCCCCCCCCCCCGAGAGAGCTGCATTCACAGGAGAGGGGGCAGCTGTGAGGAGGCTGGGCCTGGGGCGGGCACGGGGGCACATTTGGAGGGAGGGCGCAGTCTCAGGCGGCCCCAATTCTGTCCGAGTGGGCAGGGAGGAGTGTGGGCGGACGTGTGTGTGTGTGTGTGTGTGTGTGTGTGTGTACTGATATACACACACACACATACTCCCACCTGCTCAGGCTTGGTGCTCCCGCCCACCTCACCTCAGTGCTCCTGCCCACCCCCTACCCCAGCCCCCCTCCAGAATTGGTGCACTGTTCCCTGTGGGGCAGATGGACCCCACAGAGTTCTTGTGAGCAGCAGATGAGAGAAGGGGGCTCGGCCCCCAGCACCTCCCCATGGCCCCTGTGCCCTCTCCGGGAAGAGCTCAGGTCCGGGGCCTGCACCCGTGAGACATGGCGGCTGAAGCGCGCGCTCTGACTGTCCGTGAGCATCTTGTGGAGTGGGAGAAGATGCGTCTTTGCCTCTTCCCGGGGGGTTCAGCAGCACTTTATGGGGGGAGGATGACGTAGAGACAGTTCCAATTTGCCGCCCTTTAATGGGCTCTGGCTGGTCGGTCATTTAAAGGTCCCCCCTGAACTCCGCTGCAGCTGCTGAACAGGCTTCCCCTCCGGATCTGTTTTCCCAACAAGAGCTTATCAATCTCTATTAATGACATTAATAAAACTGGATATTGATACTTCTCCAGGGCTGATGGGATTGGACTCTGGGAAGGGCAAACAAAGGCTCCTTTACAAAAGCACCTCCTTATTTCGGGGGGGGGAGGGCCTTGCCACTCGCCCCCAGACCCTTCCCCTCGCCTCCTTAGACAAGTGACAAGAGAGAGTGGGAGGGAGAACGGGGTGTGGCTGTGGAGGCCGGCCCGGTGGTCCCGGCTCTTGTGCCAGCTTCCTATTGACCACCAAGACCGTCGACCAGAACGGGAATGGTTCTTTTTAGAGGAAACATGTTTGTGGCTGAAAACAGTTCTGCGAACGCGGGCGGATGGATCCCCGCTTGGAGAGCCGCTGGCTCCCTGTACCTCACCGTCGGCTCCATCCTGTCTTCCCACCGAGCCAGATCGCCGGCACAAAAGACAGACCGTCTTTGGGGGGTCTCAGGCCTTTCGGCTGGACTGCCCGGCACAGACCCAAAACTACAGGGACCTGCTGGGCCGGGCCCGCATCACAGGCCAGAGCACCCTGGCTCTGTGTGATGTAGCGCCTGGGGATAAGGCAGATTAGCACCAAGGGACATTCAAAAACCCTTATTCTAAAATCCACCAAAAACAAGGACTCCGAAGCACCATCGTGGATTAAGAGCCTTTGCCTCTAAGGGGCCGTTTTCATAGGACGTCCTTTGGTTTGTGCCCGGGCCGAGCCTGGCATCTGGCAGGGGACACCGCAGCTGTGGTCTCCCCTCACGAACCTCGGCTCTGGGAGTGGGTGGGAGGCCGGATGGGCATCATATTTTAAAGGAACTGTGCGGATTGGGGTGGGTCTGGGCCACCGACCAGAGGAGCAAGGCGGGGGGACCCAAACCCTTGTCCCTCCAGAAGCATCAGGTAAGCGTCCGACCCTGACCCCGACCCCGACCCCGACCTCCAGCAGCGCTCATCCAGGGTGGAGCTTACGTTCTGTCTACAGGGACCATGGAGGGCTTCATGCAAAAAGAAGCACCGAGATTGGGAACAGGCGAGGGAAGGAGTCGAGGAGAGCTTCCTGATGGAGGCCTCTCTGAAGGAGCTCTCCAGGCACAGGGAGGGGGAAGAGTGTCGGGAGGTGGGGGTCAGTGCTCCCGGGTCGGTGGTTTAGTCCTTCCTAGTGGGCGGCTTCACGGGAGAGAGACCACTTAGAGACCTTTGTCCAGGCTCGTTGGGAGAGGGGGGGGATCAAGGATTTTGCTTTGGGCCTGACATCCAGAGTACCTTTGGGGTGCGAGTTCTTGTAGCTGAGGAGGTCAGACAGACCAGAAGCAAGGTGATGGCGGAGCCAAGTGCTTGGGCAGGGCCCCAATTTATTGCTTCCCTCCTAATCTTGTCTGCATTAGTTTTGTTTGTACGGAAACTTTATATATATATATATATATATATGTATGTATATATATATGTATATATATATAAAGCTTTTTATTTACAAAACATATGAGTGATTTTTCAACATTGACCTTTGCAAAAACTTTTTTTCCCAAGCTTTTCCCCTCCTTCCCCCCACCCCCACCCCTAGATGACAGGTAATCTAATACATGCTAGATAGGATAAATTATATGACAAGTACAATACATGTATACATATCTATACAGTTATCTTGCTGCACAAGAAACATCAGATCTAGAAAGAGAAGAAGAAAAAAAAACAACCTAAGAAGGAAAACAAAATGCATGGAAATATTCACAGAAAGTGTTAAAATGCTGTGTTGTGGTCCGCACTTAGTTCCCACAGGCCTCTCTCTGGATGTATATGACTATCTTCATCGCAGCACAACTGGTTTGAATCACATCATTGTTGAAGAGAACCATGTCCATCAAAATTGATCATCGTATAGTCTTGTTGCTGTGTATAATGTTCTCCTGGTTCTGCTGATTTCACTCAGCATCAGTTCATGCAAGTCTCTCCAATCCTCTCTGAAATCCTCCTGTTGGTCATTTCTTACAGAACAATAATATTCCATAACATTCATATACCATAATTTATTCAGCCATTCTCCAATTGAAGGGCATCTATTCAATTTCCAGTTTCTAGCCACTACAAAAAGGGCTGCCACAAACATTCTTGCACATGTGGGGCCTTTTCCTTCCTTTATGATTTCTTTGGGATATAAGCCCAATAGAAATGCTGCTGGGTCAAAGGGTATGCACAGTTTGATAACTTTTTGAGCATAGCTCCAAATTGCTCTCCAGAATGGTTGGATCCATTCACAGTTCCACCAACAATGTATCAGTGTCTCAGTTTTCCCACATCCCCTCCAACATTCATCATTATCTTTTCCTGTCATTTTAGCCAATCTGACAGGTGTGTAGTGGTATCTCAGAGCTGTCTTAATTTGCATGTATGGAAACTTTTTAACTCAATATAGTCAAAATTATCTATCTGGTGTTCAATTAAGAGTTCCAGATCTTCCCTGGACATAAATTTATTCCCTCTCCACAGGTCTGAGAGGTAAACTATCCTATGTTCCTCTAATTTGGTTATATTATCACTCTTTATATCTAGATCATGAACCCATTTAGATCTTATCTTGGTATGTGGTGTTAGGTATGGGTCAAGCCCTAATTTCTTCCACACTAGTTTCCAATTTTCCCAGCAGTTTTTGCCGAATAGTGAGGACTTATCCCAAAAGCTGGGGTCTTTGGGTTTATCGAATACTAGATTGTTAAGGTTATTGCCTAGATTGTCCTGATATCCTATCCTGTGCCACAGATCCACTGGTCTATTTCTTATCCAGTACCAAACGGTTTTGATGACCGCTGCTTTATAATATAGTTTTAGATCTGGTACAGCAAGGCCACCTTCATCTGCCTTTTTTTTTCATTAATCCCCTTGAAATCCTTGACCTTTTGTTCTTCCAAATGAACTTTGCTACTATTTTTTCTAGATCTGTAAAATAATTTCTTGGGAGTTTGATTGGTATGGCACTAAATAAGTAGATTAGTTTGGGTAGTATTGTCCTTTTTATTCTATTCGCTCGGCCTACCCATGAGCACTTGATGTTTTCCCACGAGGTTACATCTGACCTTATCTGTGTTTTTTAGCGTTTCGCAGTTGTGTTCATAGAGTTTGTAGCCCTCTTTCTAATAAGTCTGGGGAGTGGGTCAGAGAGTGGCTAGATCACAAGGAGTTCTTCAGGGATTTCTCTCCTTGTATTTTAAGACAAACCTGAACCTCAACCTGCGATTTCCTCACAGGCCGGGCCGAGCTGCCTGCTGGAAGGGCTGCCACCCGGAGTGCCGAGAGCTTCGGGAGCTCATGGCCGGCGAGGCTTCCAGACACTCTGCCCCTGTGGACCGCATCCAGAGGGGCAATGGGTCCTGGCTGGGACTGGAGGGGGTACCAAGGCAGGAGAGAGCAGCAGGAGCTGAAGTTGGAGCCGGGACATCCTTTGTCTCAGTGGTCTGGTCCCACAGGGGGTTCTACAGCTGCAAACAAAGCACCTACTGGGTGCCGGGCCCTGGGTGAAGTGCTGGTGACACAGAGAGAGGGAGCACCAGCCCCAGCCTGCTCCGCTGGTTGGTGCTTCGCTCTTGCTGCCTGATTCGGGGGCCCGTGACCTCCTGACTTCTGGGGCAGTCCCTCTGAGCCCCTTTCGGGGTGGCCCCATCCTACCTGGAGGTTCAAGTTTTGACCGAGTGACGGCCCAGAAGAAGCTCTCTCCTTCGCATGCCAGAGGCCGGGCTTTCTGTCTGCTCCGACCTACCTCCCCCAAACGTGGTGTCGGCGAGGGAAGGGGGGTGGGGAGGCGCCTGATGTGGCTCTGCTCCGGCATTCTGAGAAACTTTCTTTACAAATTGCCCCCTTGTTATGCTTGGCATTCTGGGTAAAAGTTCATCTAGATTTCAACCTGCCGTGAAATTGCAGAGTTATGACTGAGAAATCTCTGCCTCCTTTGAGAAGCTCAGGGGCGTCTCAGGCCGCGCGGTCAGAGCTGAGCGAAACGCGCTGGCTTCCATTCCCTGGCGTTCCGGGCGATGGGGAAAACTCTGCCTTCCGGCTGCAGCGGCTCCTGTTTCTTTGTTGTTGTTCCTGGGAATCTGCCCTGTGTGCACCGAGTCCCGAGGAGCTGAGGAAGCTTCATCGCTGGCTTGAGAAAGCCTCCCACTTGGTTCTTTGCATCAAAACAAAACTTGAGAGGAGCTGCAGAGACTTGGGGAACCCCCCCATCTTTCCTCCTTTGAAACCTAGAGATGAGCGAATGCTGGGGCTTTCTGCACAAACCTCAGCTCTTTTTCCCATGAGATCGAGACCAAGTCTGGATTATTCCCTTTAGGGCTAGAACACTCTCACTTAGTGTCTTCCGGAAGAAACAAAGGCCTTCTCCGGAGCGACCCTCGCCCCCAAAGGAGGGACGGACCTTCTGGGCCGCGGCCGGTTCCGTTTGCGGAGGAATGGGCCGCTGCTCGCCGTTGCAGACATATGGACGGGCGGGAGGCGGTTGCTTGGTGACCCAGAGTGTCCCTGGGTTTGTCCCTCGGGAAGAAGTGACCACTGAGGTCCTTCCAGCTTCAGGGTTCGGGGCGGGGATCCCTGTGGCCGGCTCCATTCCGTCAGTATTTATCGGTATCAGAATTGACCTTTGCTGATTAAGCGGCCGAGTCGCTCGCCAGCGTGGAAGGAGAGAACTGTGACGAAAGGGCTGCGGGGCACGCCGCTGCCCGGGCGCTTCCTCCCGCCCTGGTCACCGGCAGCCTGATTTCTCATCTCCTGCTGGAGTTGTGTGGGGGATCCCAGGCCACGGGGCCGCAGGGCAGAGGGATGTCGGGAGGCAAGCGGCCCCAGCCAGCCATTCTTTGGCCCCGGGAATCTGGGAGCCACAGCCACTTCTCCAGAAGAGATGGTTAACAGGAGGGGCCAAGTTTTGCTTCCTGCAGTTCAGTCTCAAGCATTTATCCAGTGCCCCCGGGTGCCGCCCTGCTCCCCAGGGCTTATGGTCTAAGGGGGGAGGGGCGTGCAGTGGCTGAAACGGGAACGGCGTCCGAGGGGCCAAGCAAGAGAAACGCAGCCGTGCAAAGCCGGTGACTGGGGAAGGGGCAGGGACGTCAGGAAAGGCTCCTTGGAGAAGGGGCTGCTTTGAGCTGGGCCTGGACAGAAGAGAAGGATTCTGGGAGACGGACGCACGGGGAAAAGAGCTAAGGCTCCGTGACGGGGGAGGGGAGCTGGGTCCTCTGAACCTGGCCCGACTGGGCTGCGTCTTCCGGAGCTCGGCAGGGGCCTTTCCATGAGCAAGAGCAGGCGTGCGGGCGCCTGCCTACAGGTGCCCGGGGGAGCAGAGCAGGCACTTGTCACGTGTCCAGGCTGTTTCCTTCCCTGCCAGGAACTTGTCTTCTCAATGATTTGTGGGCTTGTAGGACTGGGGGTCTATAAAGGAACTTTCCGGATGAGGCTGGGCAAGGCCTCCCATTTGCCAAGCACTGCCATGTGGGCAGCAGGCCGGACTGCTTTCACCAGGCTGTGCCCTGAGAAGCGGCCATTCCTGGTGCGCCCAGAATTTTGAGTCCAGGACATTTGCCAGGTGCTGCTCGGCTTGGCTCCAGCCCGGTCTTGTGCGAACCGGCTGGAGTTGGCCAAGTCCGAAGCAGTCTGACCACGCTCCGACCCATTTAGCTGCCTTTGTGGCGCGTGGGAGCCTTAGCCTGGCTTGGCTCCCGTCACCTCTGTAGCCGGTCGTGACCACTGGGTCTCCGTCTCCATCCCCAGCCGCCAAGGAGGCGAATCTTAGGCCTCCGGGGGGATCTTCGGAGACTTCTCGCAGACGGACTGGGCCCAGATGTCCCCGAGGCACTTTCAGCTCTTCTGCCTGCCTAGAAATCAAGGAAGAACTCAACTGGAGCAGGCGTGGATGGGGGAGGTCAGCCTGGCGCGGGCCCTTGTCGGTGTCCTGCCATCCCTGACCCCGGGTGCCACACTGAAGGAACCGGACACATTCAGCATGAGGAGGAGAAGGGGTGGCCCGGAGGGGGATGACAGCGGTTTGGAGATGACAGCAGTGACCATCACCCAGGAAGGACCTGGCTTCTCCTCCCAGCTCCCAAGGGCAGGCCCCTGAGCAAAGGTGGAAAAGTACCAGGGGTCCCCTGAGGCTCAAGATGAGGTGGGATTTCCTTGCAGAGATATCTACCAGTGGCCTGGGCTGCCTCACGAGGGGACGGGTCCCTGCCCAGAGACATCTTGGGGCAGAGACCGGATGATCGCTTCTCTGGTGAGTTCTTGGACAAGATGGCCCCCAGGACCCTTCCTCCTCCCCATCTGAAACAGAGTGCTTTTACAGGCCCTGCGGGGGCACCGGGGCACAGAGAGTCAAGTCCGGAGCCCTGGTGTGGGCGCCGAGCGCCTGACCACATCATCTGATGGCCCTTTGCAGGGAAGTAATTGCCGAACATTTTTCACAGTCAGACCTGCAGGTTGAGCTTTTCAGAGCAATTGGATGTTTCAAAGTACGTCTGTTGGTTAGTGAAACATTAGTATTAATGATAAATTAATATTAATATCAGTATCAATGTTTATGTAAGTAGCCTGTGGGAAGAAAAGGAAAGACTTGAAGGGCTGCATTCGAGCAGCGCCCCCCCGCCCCCCATTTCTACGCGGAACATTTTTCATCAGTGGAGAACTTGGCGTGCTCAGAAACTTGGGTGGGGAGAATCCCGGGCCCAGAGACAGGTCCTCATTTGAGCTGCAAATGATTAAACCTTTATGACGGAAGTAATGGGTTTGGGCAGAGGGCTCCCTGAGGACCCGCCACCCAATGATAATAAACAAACTTTGCCCAAACATGATGCTTGGCATCTTCAGAGCCTTTTCGTGCATGCGGTTGTGACAAAGGAACCAATGACTAGCAATATTTTCGTGCTGCCTTTGTTTTTCGCCACGTTCCGTTGAAGTAATGGCGCTTCCGGCGCTTCGCCGGGCTCTTTCTCTTTTAGATTAAGGCTTTTCCAAACTGCCGGGCAGAACGGTCCCCTTGGGTGGTGTCCGAACGATCTTTCAAAAGCCTGCTTCCCCCGTCCTCCATTATGGTCGTTGCATCGAGGGCTGCCCATTGACCTTCCCGGCCCCCCAGCCCCGTGCATTTACCTGAGCCTTGCACACCTCCTCGGCCAAAAACACAGTCCCAGTTATTTAGGAAGCCCCACTGGGGCGCTCGCTCCCGGGACCTGACTGTGAGGACAGCAAGCCGACTTTGGGGGTGCAGTCCGCCTTCTCGGCTGTAATTTGATTCAAAATAAATAGCTCCCCTCCTTCGGGAGCCCATAAAGGAAATGTTTTCTGCGCATCGCGTTCCGTCTCGAAAGAAGGATTGGTTTGACTCCAAGGTTTGTCTGACACGGCTCCGCGGCCCAGAAATGGAATATTCTCCCGCTCGCCCTCTGAGTGGCCACTGTAATAAACACAGGGCTCAGCATTGTCACCGGGCTGCATTACCGCCATGGAAATTCCCTGTAGTTCATTGGTCCGTAACCAACAACAATCCCCTCAGACTCACAATTAATCAGGCTCTGCTGAACCTTTGACGAGCCAGCCGCAGATGTCACAGCCTGTGAAAGTTAAGGCCTGGCCTTCCCCAGGAGGGGAAAACTTGGGCTGCCTGCTTCCGAAGCCCCAAGATGGCCCCTGGCTCGGCCCGGCCGAGCGCCATGGAGAAGCTGGGATTCTTCTCTCTGTACGTTTGCTCACTTTGGGGAGCTTTGAGAGGACTCGGGGCAGGTTCAGGCCGGCCCTGCTCGGGGAGGCCCACTCTGGTGCGGGCTTTGGAGGCATTCTCATCCGCTGAGACCATCGGCCTCGTTGGTGACAGGCGCTTGTTTGGGGGCATCATCGCCTGCCTCGGCCAAGCAGGGATTCGGTGGTCACTGCCTCTGGTCCCCGTCGAGGGGGACGAGCTCCCGAGCGTGTGAGGGGAGCCCCAAGGCCCGGGGAGCGATCAGGACACCTTTTCGGAAAGTGCTTGAGTGTGGCGGGCTAGGGGCCTTCCCCTTGGCAGAGGCCATCCCCTTGCCAGGGGCCTTTCCCTTGCCCAGTGGCCTTCCCCTTTCTGGGAGTCTTCCCCTTGTTGGGGGTCTTTTCCTTGGCAGAGGCCTTCCCCTTGCCAGGGATCTTCCCTTGCCGGGGATCTTTCCCTTGAGAGAGGCCTTCCTTGCTAGGTGTTTTTCCCTTGCCCAGGGGTCTTTCCCTTGCCAGAGGGCCTTCCCTTTGCCGTGGGGTCTTTCCCTTGCCCAGGGGCCTTTCCCTTGCTGGGGGCCTTGTCTGGGACCTTCCCCTTGCCGGGGTGCTAGGGCCCACATCTTCAGGTCGAGTCGATTGGCATCATGCACTCGTTGTTTTGTGGGTCTGCAGGCCCCCGCATCCCCGACCAGTGGTGTTCTCCTCTCCCGTACTTACCCTTTCTGTAGTAATATCGCAGATGAACTTTTGCCATTGATTTATTGCACACTGTGATGTCTACACTGATTTGTGGACGGCCTCAGAAATGTCACACGTGGCTTCGGGTGCAGGTGCGGACGTGGTTCAGACATTTCCCTGGGCAGCAAGGCAGGCGGAACCGTTCGGCCGCCGTGGCGGCCGGGAGCCGATTTGGGATCTCGAGCGGGGAAATGCCCGCGTGGATCACGCGCCCTTCACCTCTTTCTTAGAACGCCCTTGTTCCGGATTCCGTACTCTTTTCGCAAACTCACATAAACAGGTAATTGATGCAGCTGAAATTCTTGGCACATATTTATTGTCCTATCAGCTAAAATTTTTAAGTGACAAGAACCAAAATAATCATTAATTTTTATAGGGCAAGGATCTGGCTTTTTGTTTGACACAAAGCTGTATAAAAAACTGCTTTGGATTTTATGCACATTGTTTTTAGTTAATGATTTTCAGCTGTTTGTTGTTCCTCTGATAGCATGAAAAAATGCACCATATGCTCAGCCAAAAGACAAATGATTAGCAAATGAAATTCTGGACAGCTGTCTGACTGAGAGCGTTTGGTTGATAGCATTCTGCTATCATAATTAGCTTAAGCTTTGGGTTAATTAACTTTCTACCTGGATATGCATAATAATAGCAAACTGCAAAAAGCAAGAAGCTTTCAGTACGACAACAACATTGCTGTCTTTTTTATTTTCTATTTCAAGAGCGTATTAGAATTTCAAGAGTGATTAATCCTGGGAATATTGTCATCTACTGTAGATTTTATTTGCAAGCCAGATAATACTGAAACAATTGGAATCTATTATACTGCAGAAATAGCATTTTAAAATTGTAATTAAAGTTTCTAAAAGCAATTGCTAATTTCAGATGCCTTTGTTGGCAAGAATATTAGGAATATTGGGCCTTGTACGGGCAGCTTGTCTGATACAAAAAATACCAGCACTTACACTGAGATGAATTTAAAAAAAAAAAAAGAAAGAAAGAAAGAAAGAAGAAAAAAAAAAACTTCCTTTTATTGAAGTACTTCATTGAAATCATTATTTATTTTTCCATCACCCAGGGCCCGGGACTCTGCTTCGGGGAAAGAGCTGCCGGGGAATTGCTGCCGGTTTCAGATGGTCGTGCGGCCCCGGCCATCGCTTCCTTGGTTCCCCGAGCTGGCTTTGCCCGGGCGGGTCAGTTACGGGGGGACCTGCTTCTTAATGAAATTGTTGACTCTCGTCCTGCTCTCTGCGCATTGGCGGGCTGCCACGCCACAGTTGACTCGTGTGTGCGAACGTGCGCGTGTGCCATCGGCCTGATAGAAATCAGGCTTGCCTATTTGTAGTGTGGTGTTTATTTTCTACCCGTAGCAGTTTGTAAATCAATTTGCTGGTTTTATGAAATGGGAAAAGAGATGACTTTGTCCCCTTTCTCACTCTTGTTTGCATGATTTACCAAAGCACTCTCTAAGATGCTCATCATCTTAAGGACTTGCTCTGGGCCTTTGGAGAGCACAAGCTAGTGAAGTGTATTGTGGATTTGGAGTAAAAATTGTAGTTTACATCTCCCAGAGCACCAGAGAGCCTAGCACTTAATTCTGAAATAAGTCATGCCTGTTGTTAGACTAGGAAAAATATGATATCTTCTGAAAAAAAATTTTAAAAAGGCTTTCGCATATGCAACGGACAGCGAGAAGCGTCGGTGACGGCGAAGGCGGCGCGACTCCGGAGAGCGTCACTTAGAGAATTTAGGCAGAGGGAACAGGGCTCTTTTCTCCGATTTGTGACTCGGGCTCAGTCTCCGGATTTCAGGCGCATCCTTTTGGTCACTTCATGAAAGTTTTATTGGGCTGTCAGAACCCATTTTTCAAAATTGGCATCATTTGGGAAGATGGCGAGTTCACCACTTTCTCGGTGCGTTTAATGAAAGGAATGCATCCCCCAGTGGCCTAGTTTGCAGCGAGTCGGGGCTGCTCAGGCCCCGCTCGGGCACCTCTGGAAGGACCGGGGTCCGAGCCGTCCGCGGCGCCGGGCCCCGGTCGTCCCCGGCCCGTGACAGGCGGGCCTTTTACATCAGCCGGAGAAGCGGCACGAGCCGACCTCTCGGCTGGGCCTTTGGAGACCCTGCCGAGCCTCGGTTTCCCCTTAATTTTGGTCTGTCTGGAGCGGCTGGGGGCAAGATGGCGGCGGGCCCCCTGCCGGGCTCTATCCCGGCTAGCGGCGCTCGCTTGGGCTCAGGCCACGCCGTTGCTGCTGGTTAGAGCCGATGGCAATTCCCATGTACCTGCTGAGGTCATTAAGGCGGGCCTTCCCCAGACGTGGAGGCTTCCTGGCCCCACTGTTGCCAGAGGGCTGTCGGGGAGCATCCCAACCTCAGAGTCGGAACGTAGGCGAGCGGGGCGCGTTCACGTGCCCGGAAGTACCCGTGTCCGAACGCTTGCACAGAGACCCAATTAAAAAGCAAGATGGGGTCAGTCACTTGCATGGGCCACACCGATGACAGATTCCCCCTTGGCATCTGGAAGAGGGACCGCACAGAATCTGAGCCCCATTTTGGTCTGTATACCTTGATGATTTTCCTTCAAATGCCATTTCAAATATATTGTAAACTAATGGTATTAAAAAACCTTATTTTCCTATTTGTAGTTCTTGATCTTTCATTTCTTTTAATGTCAAAATTATTTATTTGGCCTGTTCTCCTCCAGATGTGGCTGTTGAGGGCACATTAATTTATATTCCGTTTTCATGGGCCCCTGTCCCCATCTGTACATCATTTCTGAATCTCTTTCTCCCTCCTGGGAGTTCACCTATTCATATCGAAGGTTTCATTTGCTGTGTAAACAGAATAAACAGACAATGCAAAAATCCCTGCCATCTTAGCGAATAATTCTTCTCAACAACCCAGTGCATCATGCTCGGAAAAACCTGGAGAAGGCAATCCATGGAAGGCCACATTTCCCCCCATTATTGTCCTCCGGGGGCAGGCTCATCTGACTATACTGCACGTTTCCCCGGGATTGGATAAGTTCGTTTTTATTAAAAATCTGCCGGAAACAGCACTTTGAGGCAATCCTCAAGCATGTGGGCCGGCGCGCCTCGCTTCCGTGCGCTCTCTTGGTCCAGCCGGCCCCGCTCACCGGTTGGCGCGGTCCCGGGAAAGGCCGTCCGAGGCCCCGGCCCCTCAGTGGTGACTCGGAGCGGCACGTCCGGCCAGTGCCTGCTGCGTGTGACATTCACACAGAAAGAGGGACGCGCGTTATTGATGCTCGCCGGGGCCCAGGCCCTTATCTCCGGGAGGCACTGAGCATGGATTTGTGGTGGATTTGCCTAGGCTGCACCCAGAACTCCAGGGGCCTGCCACTGATTTCCTTCTTCTCGTAAAACAGAGTCGTATTCATAACTGCTCAAGAGGCTTGACATCAATAATGATGGTGGATGCAGGTGGGGATTACCCCCTCCCCCCGCAAGCTCATCAAGGGGCCGGGGACGTAGGTGGGGACGAGGAGGCCCAAAATGGCAGCGGGGCCTGTGGCTCCTGGAGCTACTGACACCGGTGGCTCCGGGAGTGTGAGTATGGGCGTGTGTGTGTGTGTGCATGGATGTGTCTGTGTTGTGCACAAATGTGTGTATGCGAGTGTGGGTGGTACATTGAGCATGTGTGTGCATGCATGTCCATGGTGTGCACTGTGTGAGCATGCACATGTCTGCATTATGCACGTGTGTGCATGCATGTGCCTGTGGTGTGCGCACATGCAGGTGTGCATGCACATGACTGCTGTGTGAACATGTGTCTAAGCATGGTGTGCATGCATCTGGGTATATGAGCATGCATGGAGCACTGTGCATGTGCATGCAAGAGCACATGTACATGTGTGGGTGCATGCAGGTGTGTGGTGTGTGAACATGTGTCTAAGCATTGTGTGCATGCATGGAGCTTTTGGGCATGTGTGTGTGCAAGAGCACTGTGTGCATTTGTGTGCAAGAGCGCTGTGTGCATTGTGTGCAAGAGCGCTGTGTGCATGTGTGTGTGAAAGAGCACTGTGTGCATTGTGTGCCAGATTGCTGTGTGCATTGTGTGCAAGAGCGCTGTGTGCATGTGTATGTGCAAGAGCGCTATGTGCATGTGTGTTTGCAAGAGCACTGTGTGCATGTGTGTTTGCAAGAGCACTGTGTACATTTGTGTGCAAGAGCGCTGTGTGCATTGTGTGCAAGAGCGCTGTGTGCATGTGTGTGTGCAAGAACACTGTGTGCAAGAGGGCTGTGTGCATGTGTGTGCAAGAGCGCTGTGTGCATGTGTGTGTGCAAGAGCACTGTGTGCATTGTGTGCAAGAGTGCTGTGTGCATGTGTGTGCAAGAGCGCTGTGTGCATGTGTGTGCAAGAGTGCTGTGTGCATGTGTGTGCATGAGTGCATGCATGCGTGTGCATGGTGTGCGTGTGCGTGCACATCGCCGGCCTGCCCCTCCCTGCCAGCCTGCCTGCCGGTCCTGCTCCTCCTTAATGACCTCCAAATTTGTATGTAGTTAACACCGTGTACTGAAGCGGGCCCCGACAAGGTTTGGGAGGGAGCCGAGTCCCCATCTTCGTTGACTTTTGTCTCTTCTGGTAATTGGTGGCTTTTGCTGCCATATTAGCACGGCCCGTGAAGCCGGCTGCGAGACCCCTGAGGTCTGCACAAACACGCTCGGAGCAGGCGAGCCGCGTGGGGGCTCCCCGCGCCAGGCAGTCATTTACATACTGGGAAGGCAAAGTCATTTAGGCCCGCAAAATTGTTATTGCCAGAGCACATTTAAATACTCGTCGTATGGAAATTGGAAATAAAGTCATATTAAAATTTGATGCTCAGATCAATACTGGGGAACCCAGGTAATTAAAGTGGGTTTGTTTATTTGGTGCCTTATAAATAAAAAGGGCTTAATACAGACTAATTACACCGACTCTTTTGTATACTGTAGGATAATAATGGCAGCAATTTAAAGTGATATTAAATGAGAATTAATAAAGGAATATTGAGTCACTTTGACTGTATTAAGCTGGGTGAAATGATTTCTCATCTCAATTTAACTCTCTGTCCAGAGCGCGGTGATTGATAAGCATTGAATTTTCATAAGAGATTGTCTCAAACAATATTTGATGGCTGTTCTTAATTAATAACAACAAACCCCATTACTTTGTGTTTCCCTCAAAGAAGGCCGAGAAACCTTTTTTAGAGAAAGGTTTTTGGCAGATAGGTTTCTGCAAAGATAGCTGAGACACGCAGAGACCCAGAGACAGAGGGAGAGAGCGCGAGCTCCGGTTGGATCTGGATTCACTGGGAGCCTTCGGTGTTTGGGCTGAGCTCCCTGGGAGGGAATGTTGACATCCTTTCCAGTTGTAAAGTAAATAACTCGCTGAAAATACAAGTCAGCGGGACTGATGGACGCCAATGTGAGGGAGGGAGGGAGGCAGCCCGATGCGACCTGGGGCCTGTGGAAAGCCAGAGAAAGTTTCAGATCGTTCTCCCCCCCCCCTTTAAGATGATCTCTGGGGAAGAAGGTGTCAGACAGACCCGGGCATCGCTTGAATTAATCCTACAGAGCGAGAAGGAATCGCCTCGGTCCGTTTTAAGGCACCGGGCATGGCCAAACTTGGATTCCACGTGAAACAATTAACAGGAGGGGCTGGGGGTGGGGGACTAGGGGCATTCTCGCCGACATTCTAGAGTCATCAGCTCGGCGCCCATTTAGCCGGGTCCGAGCAGTGCGGCGGCCGGCACGGCCGAGCCCAATTATGAGACCGCTTCCCTTTATTTCGGATACGGTTTATTTTATCATTGACACCAAACGGGGATGTGATTTCTCTTCATCGAGTTACCCCGGGCTCCTGCGAGCAGCCCGTGTCATGGCCATGTTAGCATTTCTCCCCTTTCTGCGGGGTTCAGAGCTCTGCGGAAGGTCGAGCCCGGGCCCAGAACAGCCTTTCTCATCTATTACAAATGGCGGGCATCGTCCATTAATTTCTGTCTCAGAAATGGCGCGTCAAAGCTCCGGAGGAATTGGCGGTGCCAGTGTCCCTCGGACAGCTGCTCACCATGGTCCAGTAAGAGTTTCTGATGGAATTACAGGTGCAGGGAAATGCAGAATTAGAAATATATCTGATGTTGCAATACGTGGGAAGCCATAGCTTTGTTGATGACAGGACAATTCCATTTTTGACAGTTTAATTTACTGTTGCCAGTGGACAAGAGCAAAAGGAGAGCGTGGGGTTAGCCACCTGCCCCCTTGTACTGTGTTTCACATGCGAGGTTGCAAAATCATGACTCCCTCAACCTGTCGGGCTCAAATGAGAAGGTTTTCTGCTGGGAAAATGGAATATATCAGTGCATGTAATATTGCCTGACCTCATAAAACAAAAGAAAAAATTGCAGATTCTGACAGCTCTTATGAATCTCGGATCAGCATCCACGACGACGCAGAGCCGAGGTACAGTACATGTTTATAATAGAAAAAAAACAGGGTTGCCACGTTGACTTGCAATATGAAGCAAAAAATGACTTGTCAGTAATTCGTTCTCAGATGTTAAAGAGACTGTTGAATTTCCTGGTGTATACACAGAAAGATGTTTAGCCTGGAGCTGAATGTGGAAATAGTCTATACACAGAGGTGGGCTGCCGGAGTTAGTCATGGGGCTGGATTGTAATAGAAGGGGGAATGGAGGCCACAGAGCCTCGGCTTGCTAAAGAGCTGCTTAGTCGGTGCCCGTTTCCTCATCACGAGCCGCACGGAACCTCTGCGTCTCCAGCCGGTGTGAACTCTCTGCGTCCCGGGACTCCGCGGGGCAGGCAGACAACTGTTGGGGAATCGAGTGGATCCCGTCCGAAGGCTTCCGCATCCAGGCGGGTGAAAAAGAAAGTTTGTCTTGCCATAAAATGCGACCTCGCAGCCTAGAGTTGCGCAGCTTCTAACTAACTTTCCCGGCTCTGATCAGCAGCCTCCGCTCTCGCCCACCCGTTTACGGTCTTTCCTTATTAACTTTTCCCTGGAAGGGAGAGAATTATCTCAGCTGTTTGCAGTGTGATCTGCGAGGGGGAGGGCCGGTCCGCCGGTCAGCACACACACCGCGGTCCAGCCCCGAGGCGTTCACACAACACTGACTTTTATCTGGGCCCTGCCTCGGCTCCCTTCCGAGACCCCAGGGCTCCTAAAGCTTCCGGGTCTGAGGCCGGGGCGGCCTCTGCGTGGGTGTCTCAGTCTCCCTTCCTCCTGCCCCCGGCCCTGGCCTTTTGTGTCCCCCGCCTGCGGTGCTGCGGCCCCTATCCCGAGGGTCCTCACGGCACCATCTGGTCCTGACCGGGCCGTTACCGCCCAGCTCTCTCTAGGGCGCCCACGCTCCTGCTGATCGAATCTTTGTCTCCATCCGGGCGTTCGGACCCGTGAGAAGCAGTTCTGAAAGGTGCGCTGGTCCAGGCGCGCGGTCCCATTTTGCATAAGCGAGAATCAAAGGCTCCTAGGTCGTCTGGATGATAAAGGCGCGCTGGGCTCCCTGGAGTCTGCGCCAGCACATCGAGCGGCGACACCTGCCCGGCCGCGGCACAACGTTCGGGCAGGCCCTTTCGGGTTATTAGACAACATGATGGAGTGAGTCCGGCGGCGCAGGCGAGACGCGGCCAGCGCCCGGCTGGGGCCGACCCGGGGTGTCCTGGAGCTGGAGCTCGGTGACTCGGGGACATCTGTGGGGAGGTGGGGGGTTCCCCTTGCTCGGATGCTGTGGCCCATGGAGGGCCCCCACTGGGGGGGTCACTCCAGGGGGAAATGGTAGGACAAAAGAAACCACAGCAAAGTGTCTGAGAGGTGTCGGGGCTCTGCAGGGGGGCAGGGCCGGCTCCAGCCACGGGCCCCCCCCTTCCTACGGGCACCCCTGCCTTTCGGCACACTTAGGAAGTGCCTGTGAGAAACAAGGAAGCAGGAGAAGGAAGCCCGTGGCCCCCATTGAGAGACAGGCTCCCTGGGGCAAAGACTGGCCTATGTCCCTGAGTCACCCCGGCCATGTTGGTGTGGGAAAACCTCGGGCTGACCTCTCTCTTCAAGCCTGCGGGCCTTGGGGAGGGCCTGCTAGCTCTCCGCCTGAGACCCCAGGTTCTGCCAGAGGGGCAGTCTCCTGCAGGGCCATCTGGGACCCAGGATCATCTTCTCTAAAAAGAGACGCGCTGGATGAGGAGCCTTTCCGGATACACCCTGGGCTCTTCCTGTCTTCTCCTGTTGGATGCCAGCAAAGCCCATTGAACTCCTCATTAGCGATGATGCAAGAGCCCAGCCATCCAAATTGGGTTCAGTTTAACTCGGTGTTGGTCTGTGACCTGTGCTTCAATATGTTTATTTTCTTTTCCTTTCCTTTCCCTCTCTCCCTCCCTCCCTTCCTTCCTTCCCTCCTTCCCTCTTTCTCCCTGTCTCTCTCTTTTCTTTCTTTCTCTCCCTTTCTCTTCTCTCCCTTGCTACCTCTGTTTCTCTTCTGACAAGTCACTTCAATATGGACTTGCCTAAAATATTTAGGGGGCCACTTGAGCGGTTGCCTTCCTGCACTGTGGGAGGTCACTGTCACCCACTATTTTGAAATCAGGATGCTCTTCCTATCCTCCTGGTCCGTGTCCTTGAAACGACGCTCCCATGGGATCAGAACCTCAAGCAAGTGTGACATCCTTTACCATCCTTTCACCCGTGCCTAAAACAGTTATCTGCCACATTATGTCTGAGTTCAGAAACACTGCTGCGGCCTTTTGGGGGACATTATAATTATTTTCTATTTCTTTTGTTTCTTCTTCCCTCCCTCTTTTTTTCCCTCTCCCTCTCTCTTTTTCCTCTCTTCCTTCTTTCTTCCCTCCCTCCCTCTTCACCCTGGCACAGCCATGCCATGAGTTTTGTTTGGGCATTTGTCATACAATGGGGGCTCCTTACTCTTGGAAACCTGAGGACAGAATGCCTTTCTCTACAGGCCCGGGCACCCTGGGGACATGGGGGGGGCTCCTGGAGGCGGACGTGTAGAGAGCAATCATCTCTAAAACCACATGGAGAGTCTTGTTTAAAAAAAGAAAGAAAGAAAAGAAAAAGAGGGAGAATTAGAGGCCTGTTACTCAGGCTTTCTCAACTACTCTCAGAAGCAGAGCCAGCCCTGCCCCGTGCACATCGGCGTACCCTCCCGGCCCCGGTAGAGTTTTGTTCTCGGTGACCCCCAACCCCCGAGATGTTTCCCTTTTTCTCCTTCCACAAACCAACAAACAAATCTCGTGAACCCGAGCGGCCTGAAGTCTGAGCGTGGAACGGTGTGAGTAACGCCGGCTGTAGTGGCCTCTGCAAATAGCCCCTGAGAACCTTTTTAAAACCATTTAATTACCTGCATTTGCCTTCTTCTGCTCCGAGCTATATAATTGGCTGCTTACTCGATGGAAGCTGATCAATTATTTAAGAGACTTGCTCGCGTCTGGCTGGAGAACCTTGCTTTTAATTCAGAGCAGCGAACAGGTGGGATTATTCGTCCGAGAGAACGCCCTCCCCACCTTGTCTTTAGCCGCTGAGATTGAGAAGTCCTGCGGGGGGGGTATTTTGCCCATAATTGATGTATTGTGTTTGTGCATTGGGTACAATTCCCTGCGCCCGTCCCGCTTCTGCCCAATAGATATTCTTTCAGATTTTCCCAGGGCTTTCCCCAAAGATGGCTGCTTTTGTGGAAGGACTGTCAGCGTGCGCTCTCCAGCCTGACGTGCCCGTGTAGACCCGTTTTTCCTCCCTCGGAGCGGCGGCTTTGGACGGCGTCTGTTTGTTTGGCAGCCGCTGCAACCTGCTCTGTCTTGTCATTTTCGAGTTCAATGTCTGCTGCTCCGGAGAAGAGAATGGGGACGGGCTGGACCATTGTATTTGGTCTTTTGACCCTCCGTGTTGCCCATGAGCAGTGAAGGAGAACTTTTGACGAGCCGTGTCAGATGTGACAGGCAATCTCGTTGGGTTGAGTGGAAATGTGCTGTACAAGTTTGAAGCCTTAGTTGGGGGCATTTTCTGGTGTTCAATGCATTTAAATTGACACCAGACTCCAGCGTGTGTTGTTCATTTCAGAACCAGGACCGCGGGCTGCATGTGCAAAGGGTGCCTGGCCATCTGTAAGCGTTTCCAGAGCCTTGTGCAGATTGTGCAGCAAAACAGACCCTGGGTTTGCATTCCCAGTTTTCATTAGTTTTTCTTTCTTTCTTTCTTCCTTTCTTTTTTTAAAAGAACTTATGTTTGATGTGAAATTTCCATGCTTCTCATTCAGTGGGGTTTTGTGGGAGCTTTTTTGTGGGATGGGGGAGGAGGGGGAATAGCAAATACATTTTTGGGGTTTGAACCGCGGCCACATTCGGTGTCTTTCATGTGCAGGGTATTGTGCCCATTGTCTGAAAGTAGACCAGCGCGAGGCGGGCCCGGCCGCTGTCCCGTCGTTTGCTTCGTTTCTTTGACCGGGGGCACTTGAGATGAAATGCCATCGGCCGCGGCGGGCTTCCTGGCCTGCTCCTGGCCGAGCCCAGAGTCTGGGACTGCACTCCCCCCTCAGGGGGCCGGCTCCTGCCCCCCCCCCGCACGGGCACCCAGCCCGTTCCCTATCAGTCAGTTCGCAGAGGCCTTTGTGCTTGGGGAGCATTCGCTGGGACCCTCAGCCCATTTTTCTCAGCTTCTGAAGTGTGTGAGTGTGTCTGAGTGTGTGTGAGAGGTGTGTGTGTCAGTGTGTATGTGTGTGTGAATGTGGGGAACGTGTTCAGCAGACTGGTGAGTGCCCAGCTGATGCCACGACTGCTTTGGATGCCCAAACGTCAGTATTGGGGGAGGGTGGGCTTCCTCGCCAAAGCAGCAGAGCCAGGATGCCATCATGGGGCGTGGCCCAGTGGGCAGAGAAGGAGACACCGTGGTCGGGGTGCCAGCCCCGAGGGCCCCCGGGTCCGTGCGGAGTTTGGCGGGGGGCAGTGCGTGATCCCGAGGCGGCGGCCCCGGCGCAGGGCAGCGTGGCGCGGCCGGCTCACCTGGCGCAGCATTCCCCGAGTCAGGCCTTCCAGGCTGACTCGCCTCTCCGGCACCTTGTCCCCTCTCATTAGCGCTCTCTGACTGAGTAACCTCCAGGGCCCGTGTCCCTCCTCAGCTGTATATTATTTAAACCAGGATACATTTATAAGTCCAATTAAGGTCTTCAATATTTCATCTCGTTAACCCAGACAGAAGTGCCGCTCTCCACTCTGGCCTCCCCTGGGAGTCTCTGTTTTCCTTGGCTTATCCTCCGGTGAGTCCTCGCCGGCTCCGGGCACACACCGCCACCGTGGGGGGAGCTTCGCCCCTTCGCACTCTGGCTTCGTCCCCCCGTTGGAGCCCCCGCGAGCTGCCATCCTCCCCGCTCTGGTCGCCCTGGCCCGTCCGATCCCGTCGGTTTGTGTACGTGCAAGTGCTCCTTGCTCCGATTGGGCCGCCAGAAGCCCCGCTCCTTGGCCACCAGGTCCCCGTGTCTCCCAGCCCCGGCCCGGGCTCCTGGCTTCCCCCCTCAGCCCGCCTGTGGGGTGGGCCAGGCTTGCCACGTCCTCCCCGGGTATAAATTTCCCATTCCGAGGGAGTATTCAGAGTAATTTAGCCAATTACAGCTCAAGTGCGTGAAATGGGGCCCTTGTGGCCTGAGTGAGCGATGGCACCTCCCCCGGTGCCTCATTTATGCCCAGGCCAGGAGTAGCTCGCGGCAGCATCAAGGACCTTCTCCCCAAAGAGCTTGGAGGGGAAGAGAGAGGCCTTTCCCTTTGTGGCCGGGCTCCCCAGAGGCCTTTGCAGGGGAGGGAAGCTCTCAGCGGTCTTTAGATCTCCTCCTCCATCCCTGCTTTCTTCTTGATGGTGGGGACAGAAACCCGTGGGAAGCGTCTCCTTGGCTTTGCTCACAGGCCATTGATCGCTCCGATTAGTGAGCACTTATTACCTTGAGGGGCGCTTCCCACGGGCGGCTCCCGTCCTGTGGTCCGGCCCGGGCTTTGGAGCCGTCCTGCGGGGGGGCCTCTTCCCACCGAGGGAGCGGCGGCGTTGGGTGGCCTGTACCCCCGAGCCGCGTGGTCGTCCTCCCAAACGCGTCAGGCGGCCGGCGTCAGACGGAGAACCCTCCCTCTCCACGTTAGCCTCGTGGCGCCTTTCGGGGTCTCCGCACGCCCCCACCTCCACCCTCCCCACTTCTTTGGGCCGCCTTAGCTCTGGAGGGCTCTAACATGGCGGGCTTCAGTACAGACTCTGCCTCTGCGGCGCGCCTGCTCCCAGGCGGCCCCTTTGATTGGACGTTACCTCCCCGTGGTTTCTTATCTCCCAGAAGTGCTGCGGTCCCTGGTCAGCCCGGACTGAGCTGAGGGAAGCAGGGCCCGAGGCCCAGGGACAGGGGCAGGTCTGACACATGACTGTCAGGGGAGTGTCGTGCCACGGGCGCGGCCCCAAATTGTGGTGGAAGAAAAGTCAGAAGTCTCTGTGACGTCCCTCCGAGTGGGAGGGCGGACGCCCCGTGGGGACTCACCCTTCAGGTCTCCCGTGGTGTCAGGAAAGCCTCCGTCACCGTGGCACGATGCCAGCTTTCTTGGTGGACGTCCAGTGCTTAGCCCAGTGCCTGGCACACAGTAGGCATGTAATCAATGTTTACTGACTGACTGACATCAGCTTCTCTCTCCGACAGACAGACTCGGCCAGAAAAGGTCAGGTCCCATGCAGCCGAAGGCCTGGGGCGCACTGCGCGGCCGCCAGCTCCTCCCTCTGGGGTGTGATTTCTGTCTGAACAGAGAAGGTCCATCCCTGGGCACCTGTGGCACCTCGGCAGAATCCTTGGAGAGGATGGTGTGGAGTAGGAACGCCTGCGTCCTGCGCGCGTCGAGCACCTCGGGCTGCTCCCGCCGACCTCTGGGGGCCCTGACCCGGGGGCTGCATCGCCCAAGTCCCTGGGCTTGATCTGTGGGAAGGGTTTTTCTCTGTCCCCCACTGGCCGCACTGGCCGGTAAGGAAGAAGAAACCAGAGGAAATGAGGGCCTGGGCGGCGGGGTCGGTCTCCCGGGGCCTCCGTGGGCCTTGGCCATCCGGCAGGTGGAGTCATCAGGGAGTCCCCAGAACTGGCCTGCGGAAGACGGTGCTGTGACTCCACCTCCCACCAGGGCCTCCCCGGGCCTTCCTGCATCCCTCTCCGTCTTGCTTCGAGGCCGGGGACCGGGCAGAGGCTCCACACGGGGGATGTGGCTGCGGGGGGACGAGTAGGAAGGATTGGACCCCCAGAATGTCACAGGAGCCAGGCCCTGGAGCAGACTCTCACCTCCTGCTCGTGGGTGAAACCTTGGGTCAAGGAGATACAAAGAGAAGGGCTGAAGTGTGATACAAGGGGGGGGACAGGCATGCTGCCCTCTGTGCCACCCTGGCAAGGGGAGACTGGGGATCTTACCATACATGGAGCAGGGCAGGAACCGGCTCTGGGTGGGCCCCTCAGGTGGCCAGAGCCTGGACGCAGGGAGCCCAGTCGGCGACAAGGGCCGGCCCCGGAGTATCCACGGTGAGAAGGCCGGGCCGGATGGCTTGTGAGCAGCCTGGCGGTGGCGGGGCCCGAGAGCCATTCACTCTGGCCTTTTCTGCACGCCTTGGGAAGGCTCGATCGCTAGGACCTGGCGGTGGGGGGGGGGGAGAGCCTAAAGCAGCGCTGAGAGCTTGGTCCGGGTCCGTGGCAGGCTGGCATTTCCCGTCTTTTATCCCGTCTTCCTCTGAGGAAGGGGTGAGAGCGCCAGTGCCCATGGCCAGGTCGCCAGTGATGTCTGCGTTTTCAGCTGGGATGAGCTGCTCAGGGTCTTTGCCCTCCAG
This sequence comes from Myrmecobius fasciatus, assembly GCA_023553655.1. NCBI lineage: Eukaryota > Metazoa > Chordata > Mammalia > Dasyuromorphia > Myrmecobiidae > Myrmecobius > Myrmecobius fasciatus. Next base: position 32,932 of record JAJPUD010010600.1, on the reverse strand, counting down.
GCCCCAGAGAGCTCTCAGTCCCCTTTAAGGGCAAAGCTCAGGGTGGCCCCCGGCCCCTGGTGCCCTCCTGGCCTGGGACGGACAAGGACCTTCCAGCAGCCGCGCATGGGGGCCGGGAGAGGGGGGCACGGTCAGACATCAGCGTAAAGCTTCCTTAGGCCTCGGGGGGCCCTGCCCTCAGGCAGCTCCCCTTCTCATGCTGGGGACCCCTCGGTTGTGAGATCCTGCAGCGAGAGCTCCTGGAAGGGGACCCTGGAAAAGGGATGCGCTTGTGAGCTCTGAGATGCCCTGGAGACAGAGCTGACCCCCCTGCGGAGGAAGCGGGACTCTGCAGGCCTTCCCCCCGGGGGTCTTCCCTGTTCCTGTTGGAGCCAAGGGTGTAGACCGGATGATCTGGAAGGTGTCCCTCAGTGACCTCGCTCCTTTTGGAGGAGACGATGAGGGAGAAGAGGCAAGATGGGAGCTTTTCACGGGATGTTATCGGGAGGGAAAATGAAGTGAGGCGGTCAGACTTTACGGATGAGAGGAGCGTGGGGAGGCCTCCCTCTGCTGTGCTCCTGCTTTACATCGGCCGGGTTATTTGGTGGACTGGACCTCCGGGGCCGTCCCAGTGTGAAGATGTGGACACGGCCCACCGAGCACTGCCTGCCGCCGAAGGCCCGGGTCGAGAAGTTTGGCCACAGCCTGCTCGTTGGGGGCACCTGGAATCAAAACTAAACCTCAGCACGGCTGCGCCTTCAGGAACTTTACCCAGACCCTCGCTGACCTCTAGGTGCTGGGCGTCCGAGCCTGCAGGGCCACCTGGGGGGAAATTAGGGCGACACTGTGCTCTGAGAGGGGTTCGAGGCATCCGTGAGTGGAAAGAATGGGCTTCTTAAAGCGGGAGCTCGGTGCTCTGCCAGAGTGCCAGCGGGTGGGTGCCCGCTCTGTGTGCCCACTCGGGCGCTCCTGTGTTCTGAGGTGACGGCTGATAAAGTTCCGTTAGGACGGGCGAATGTGGTCTCTGAGAAAGGTGGCTCTGAACGTCAGTGTATTGGGGCTGCAGGAAGAGGAGTCTCTCTGGCCTTTATGAATCTGTGTGGGCAATGCCTTCCTTCCCAGTCACTGCTTTTATCGTGTATTTGTTTTTAATACCCCTCCCCCCTTGCCACCGCCTCCACCGCTGACATATGATGTCACTTACGGAGTTTTATTTGGCTTGGATTTCCCATTTGGGACACTGTCGTTTCTGGAGCACACATGTTCTCTGGGATTGCCCCTGAAAGTGGACGGACTTAGATTTTGACATTTAGTGACCAGTCAAAGCAGAACAGAAACAGGCGTGCAAATGGGCAAGTTCGGACTCGGTTCCATTAAGTCCTCACAGTCTCTCGTGGGCAGCATGTGGATTTCTGGGAATTGGAGAGTGAGCCAAATTCAGTGACAATGACATTTATATGTGTGTGTGTGTATACAGAGGGATCTACGTACCTGCATGCAGACACACTAAATATACATGGATGTGGATCTGCACTGCGGGTGTGTGTGTGTGTGTGTGTGTGTGTGTGTGTGTGTGTGTGTGGATTCATTCACGTTTGACATTTAGAAGGACAAAGGCCTCAGACCGTTCTAGGCCAGGAGCTAGATCCCCAGTGACGGTGTCCATCTATTGCTTGCCTTGCTTTGGAGACCCGAGTCATTTCCCTTGAAATGAAATCATCTTCCTCAAGCTTATCGATCACTTCAGCTGTACGGCCTAATGCTTCCTCCTTCGTGGTATTGACTAAAAGAACACATCAAATGTAATGCTACGTCCTCAACTGATGTTGGGGTGAGCTCTGCTTCGTGAGACAAGGAGAGTGAGTGTAGTGGTTTGAATTATTTTATTTTATTTTATTTTCCTTTATTAAAGCTTTTTATTTGCAAAACATATGTGTGGGTAATTCTTCAACAATAACCCTTACATAGCTTTCTGTTACAGATTTTTTCCCCCCTAGTCCCCACCCCTCCCCTAGATGGCAGGAAGTCCACTACATGTTAATCATGTTAGACTACTTGACAAATCGAATATATGTATACATATTTCCACACTTGTCATGGTTGTGCAAGAAAAATCCTATCTACAAGAAAAAAAAATTAGAGAAAGGAAACCCAATGCAAGCAAACAACAATCGAGAGCATGAGAATATTATGTTGTGGTCCACGTTTCCCATCCCTCTCTCTGGGTGTTTATGGCCTTCTTCACTGAACAATTGGAACTGGTTTGAGACAATTCTTTGGTGCAGAGAGCCATGTCCATCAGAATTGATCATCATGTAATACTGTTGTTGCTGTGTATGATGATCTCCTGGTTCTGCTCGTTTCACTCAGCATCAGTTCATGCAAGTCTCTCCGGGCCTCTCTGAAATCGTCCTGCTGGTCGTTTCTTACAGAACAATAATATTCCATAACATTCATATACCATAATTTATTCAGCCATTCCCCAATTGATGGGCATCCCTTCAGTTTCCAGTTTCTAGCCACTACAAAAAGGGCTGCCACAAACATTCTGGCACGTGTGGGGCCCTTTCCCTCCTCTAAGATCTCTTTGTGATATAGGCCCAGTAGAAACACTGCTGGGTCAAAGGGGATGCACAGTTTGACAACTTTTTGAGCAACGCTCCAAATTGGAGAGCGTAGTAATTGCCGTCACGAGGCTTCAGTTGTCAGTCGTCTCCTGCAGACGCTGGTTTGTTGTAATGCCCAGTAACATTAACCTCCCCTCCCCCTTACTCAGAATGGTCCTCTCCAGGGTTGGGGGCTGCCCGGGACTGACCCCCTGCCCTTCAGCCTCGTCCCGCAGGCTTTGCCGCTCTTGGACCTCACTCCACCCAGCCCTCTTGGGCAGTTCTGGGCAGAGCGGGCTCCCTCTGCCCCCCATAGACAGGAGGTCCCACCACATGAGCCCCTCAGTTCTGCGCCCTCCAGACAGCATTTGTTGCCCTGAAGGGCCTTTATTCGTTGCTTTGAATCAGATCGCTGCTGATCTGAGGGCACGGGGAAGAATCCACTGAGGAGTCAGGAGCTCTTAGCTTTGGACCAAGGTGCGTCGCTATCTCACTAGTGGAGCGGCCCCCGATGGTGGAGAGCCCAATCCTGGCTGAGGGTCTGTCCCATTCATTCAGATTGTAGGAAGTCTGTCTGTCTGAGCTTCCTGATCTTCATCTGGTTTGCTGGGAACGTCCTCCTCCTCCTCCTCCTCCTCCTCCTCCTCCTCCTCCTCCTCCTCCTATGCATTGATGTTTTTGCCGAGCTTTAAGCTTTGCAGAGTTTTATCCCACTTGGTCTTCATCAGACCTTGTCCTGTTGCTGCCCCCATCGAACAGTGAGAAAAGTGTTCTTTGCAGCCATTGGCTGGCAGTCTCTGATTAGCCAGAGAGTCAGGTCAGGCATTTATGAAGCACCTAGTGTGTGCCAGGCACTGTGCTAGCCACTGCGTCTGCAGTACAGATACTGATAGTCTCAGAGGAAAAGCCCTAGTTGGGGCTGGGAAGGGGGACGGGCCCCCAAAAAGTCTCCTGCAGAAGGCAGAAATTAGGGGAGGACTTGGAGGTCAGGAGACAGATGATAGGCAGGGGGGCACAGAAATGCCCCAGGTTGGGAGGGGGCCAGGAGGGAGGGCTGGGGGAGGGGAGAGGCCTGCTTTCCTCCCCTCCCTTTGTTGTCCTCGGCCCGAGTTCCTTCTGAGCCCCAGCGGGCCCGGCAGACCGCGCCGGCTTCTCTATTCGGCCCCTGCCACCTGAAGTCATGTTTCACTGAAATGGATAGCTACGGGATTCATGGCGAGAGAGGAAAGCAGATTGATGTGGCTGGGATTATTCCCTCGCCGGGGAGTCCGGGTGGCCCGGCGCAGGGAGGGAGCGTGGAGGAGTTTGGCCCAGAGCACCGTGTGATGGGTGAGCTGGAAGGAAACCCAGAAAGCCTCGTCCCCCCCGAGGATTGGCGGAGCTGCCCCGAGGTTCCTGGGCTGCGCTCGGGCCGGCTCGGCGCCGAGAAGGAGCCTCGTGCAGATGTGACCCCAGTGGGTCCCGACCCGGCTCACGCGTACGTGTGTACCTGTGTACCTGTGTGTGTATACATGTGTATGTGTGTATATATGTGTACATGTGTATGGGTGTGTCCTTGTGTGTATCTAGGTGTGTATGTGTGTGTTGTTGTATCTCTGTTTCTTGTGTGTGTTTGGGTCTCCTCCTGGTAAAGACTTCGTCTCCTGGAGGGGAAGTGTCCTTGTCTCCCTGGTACGTGCCCGCCATATGCTAGGTCCCGAATAAATGCTCATTAATTAATTCATTGATTGATTGAGGAAGTACAGATGGAGGCCGGGCACAGTCCCTCCTTCCTTCCCTTGTGCTCGGGGGCCAGATTTGTTCACGGGGGGCCTGGGGCCCGTCTTTCTCTGCCTCTCCTTGCACACCCCACCTGGCCAGGTGCACTTCCGGGTCACCGCCTGGTAACCCGGGGTCAGCTGCCGTTGCCAGCGAGTCCCTCCCTCCCTAACCGTGGGCAGGAACAACAGGTTTCTCCCCTTGTTCCTTCTATCAATCACTTAATCAGTCACTGAATCGCTGCGGAATCGACTCGTGGATTCCTATTTTCAGTGGGAATGGGAGGGAGGGTCCGTATTACATGGGAGCAAAGGTCAGCGCCCTGACGGTGCTGGCGCGCGGCGGCACCTTGCCTGCTCCCAGCCAGGACCTCGACGTGAATAGCCCAGAAGCCTCCGGTGCCGTCGGGCCCTCGCCTCCCGGCACGGCCGCTCCCGACCTCTGCCGTCCTTCTCGCCGGCCCAGATCACTTCTAGGAGACCATCCTTCCCCCGCCTGAAGACCCGGAACACTGGCTGCCCATAGAGATCCTAGAGAAGAACAAGCGACAAACTAAAGCCCGCTGCCCGGTTGTGAGGGCCCCCCCAAATGCCCCATAGTTATCTGGGTGCGCTTCTTCACGTGCGTGCTTGTGCCCCCTGGTGAGGCCGAGGCCTCTTCAGAACAGGGACTCACCCCCCTCTGTCCTTGGCACCGGGCACCTACTCATCACCGAGTCCCTCGGCCGGCACCGCCTTATGCCCCGTCTGTCCCTGCTCCCTCGCACAAGTGGGGCGCTTCCTGGCGTTGGGGGGTCCGGCTGCGGGGTGAAGCGGTCCCCCACATCCTGCACCAATGGCGGCCCCCTTTTCTCCTGGCTCCTTTAATAGACTCCACTCTGGTCCAGAAACTTGCTTATTTGCCGTGATTGAGGAGAAGTCCCCGCAGGCCCCCCCCTCAACTCGGTGAAACTGTGAGTGGGGGAGATCCCCCCATTGTCGAGGAGGCCGCAGGCTGGGGGGGGTCCCCGGCTTCTCCGGCCTCTTGTGATTGGGAAGAAACAGGCGCCCCAAAGCTGGCTGCCTCTGGATCCCTAGGCCGGGGAGCACCGGGGGGAGCCGCCACCAGGAGGCCTGCCTGCCGCGCCGGCTCCCTCTGAGTGCTCCCCCTCCCGGCTGCAGCTCCCGACCCTGGGCTCCATCGGAACGTCTGATCCCTGCAAAATGCCGCCTGGCCGTGTCACAGCCGGCCCGCCCCCCACCTTGGGCCGGTGGCTACGATGGCATGTCACGCCCGTCAGCCTGTCCCCTTAGTCACAGCTCAGAGACGCGGCTTCTCGGGCTCCGTGGCCTCGGAAAGGCCTTTGCCGCCACTGGTGTGTGTGTGAGCTTGCGGACAGGGGGGGGATCCTGCCCCGAGACGACGTCACCCAAAGGGCAGTGACCCACCCTCTGGTCGCTAATTAGTGCCCTTCCCAGTGTCAAAGGGCACAGAGACGGATGGCCATGCTGCCCCTTTACGGAGGGAACCCCGGGAAGCTCCAGCTGAGAGCGCACAGCCCAGCCCCTGGCGCTGCCCGCAGGGGGAGACTTCTCCATGCAGGGTTCCCAAAGGAGGGACCCGGCTGTGCCCTGTCCGTCAGGGCGGGCCCCTCCCGGCGCGGGTCCCTCTGCCGCCCGGGGTCTCTGCCCCGTGGCCGTCGCTGTGCGGACCCTCTCCCTCCCTCCGCTCCCTTCACTGTTCGTGGTTCTGTCCAGTGCCATCTGCTTGGCCTATCTCTGTGCAGAGGATGGGCACCCCCCCGAAGGGCAGCTGTGTGCCCACTTTGTGCCCCCCTCTGTCCCTCAGTCTCCCTGGGGCAGTGGGGGCACTGTGGGCCTCGAGGCAGGAACAGTTCCAGTGCCCCCCTCATCTGTGACATGGGGGGGAGAGCAGCAGGCCCGTGGGGGGCTGTGCATGGCACATGATGGGTGCCCTGGGGGCACTGGTGCCCACTCCGTGCCCGGTGGTGAAGCCTGCTGCTTAGTAAGTGTGGGAAGGCCGGTTTGCTCAAAGGCTCCTCCTCCAGAAAACACCGGGCGTTGTCCCTCGCCGTCCTTCTGGTACCGACCCCGCTGACCGGAGCTAGCGCACCCCCCTCGCCCCCCCGACCGGCCACCCCTATACCAGGCGGTCCTGGGCATAAAGCAGGATTTGGGGCCAGCGCGGGCCAGCTGACAGCTGGGGATGACTTTGGCCCTGTGGGCCCCGGGAGGACCGGCCGGAGGACCCGTGTGTCGGGGGGCAGAGCTCGGCCCGGCCAGCAAGGCCCCCCACCCTGAGCCGCCACCCTGCCTGGGGGGGAGGGGAGCCGGAGTGGGCTTTGGAGAAGTCATGTTTTTAACATTAAACTTTGGGCTGCGGCGGTTTGCCGGAGCCCCCCAAGGGGCGAGAAGTCCTGGGCGAGCTTGGGTTCAAAGGCGGCAAACACTGGAGCTGGTGCACGGAGCCCTGGGGGCGGCGGGGGCTGTTGGAGGGGGCTCAGCGGGAGGGCGGGCGTCCACAGCAAAGGTCACACGCGGAGGTGTAGGGGTGTCCTGGGGTGGGGCTGGGGGCGTGTGTGTGCTGTGCCTCATGGGCCCCTCGCTTCTCAGGGGGCACCGGTGCTGCCAGCCTCATTCTGACCTCTTGTACCCCGTTCATTGTGTCCTCATGCCCTGTTTTACACCCAGGGGACCCCCCCCGGGGCCATTTTCGGCCTGGTTTCCTGGATCTTGGGTGGGAGCCTTCCAGGCCCTGGGGCCGGGCGTGGCGGGGCAGCAGCGCCAGCTCCTGGGCAGGAGGGCAGTGAGGGGACATCCCGGGCTCGTGGCCGGCCACGGCCCGACAGACGGCTCCGGGTCAGCGCTCCGGCCGCAGCTCTGGGGCCCCAGAGAGAGTCAGGACGTCAGGAAAGTGCCACCCTTTGTGTTGCTAACACAGCGTAGCTCCCGAGGGGCACGGCAGCTCTGTCAGTTGGTGAGTCTTTAGTAATCACCTACTCTGTGCCCAGTCAAGAGTATTAATTAAGCCCCTGCTGTGTGCCTTCCCACATGTGCTCAATAGTGAGCAAACAAGAGTTGATTGGATGAGGGAGCGGATGCAGGCCGGCCGGGCAGGGGCCTGGATGGGCAGGGGCTGGGCCGGGCAGGGGCCTGGATGGGCACAGGCCTGGCAGCGGCCCGCCTCCCTTCTCCCCCACACCCCGCCCTGGGGCCGGAGAAAGGCAGCCCAGGGTCCAGGGCTCACAGGCAGCAGATGCTGAGAGTCGGGGACCAGGAGATGGATTGTTTAGGCCCCGCTGCGCGCTTCATGAGGGAGCTCAGAATGGGGGGGGGGTGTCCCTGAATTAATTTTGCCGCTTGTATTTCCCCAAACGCACGCAGAGTTTCCGTCTTTGCGAGCTCGGTGTTGGGGAGTTTTCTCCCCGTCCCCAAGACAGCCGGCGTCCCAGAGTCGGCGTCTCCGCTCTCCTCCGCGTGCCCCACGCCCGCCGAGCTGCAGGAGAGAAGCGTCCAAAGGGGGAAAAGCGGCAGAAAAGCCGCCGCAAACACGTGCCAGCGAGCAAGTCGGAAGTCCGAGCCCTGCGCCCCGCCCTGTCCCCGCCCGTCAGAATGGGGTCCCCACACGGAGAGAGAGTCCCCCACACGCACCGTGGCGGTCCCCCCCTCAGGACAGGGTCAGCGTGGCCGTTCCAGCGCGCAGGGGCGGCCCTTGTCCCCGGCTCCTGCCCCCAGGGGCTCCTGGCACCGCAGAGACACCTCGCCCCTTTGTCCTTTGGGGCCCCGGGGGACCTCACTGAGCCCGGAGGGGCTTCTGGGCCTCCGGCTCCTGATGCAGCTCGGCCTTTATCTTGAATCACCCCGTTGTCTCCGTCCCCCCAGCTGCTAACGGTGTCTAAAGTCCAGTGTGGCCCAGGGGGCTCCTGGGTAATTATTTCTGTGGGCGCACGGCTGTGCAGGGGTGAGGGCGTCAGAGTGTGTGCCCGGCATACGCGGGTGTGAATGGGTGTCAGCGTGTGAGTGTGTGTAGGACAGTGTGAGAGTGCGTGCGAGTCAGGGGGGCAGCTCCCAGGAGCCCCCACACTTGTCTCAGAGGCAGAACCGCCAAAGCCCCTCCCCCATTTCCTGCTCATTATGGCAGCCCTCGCGGGGGCAGCGCCAGGCGGCCTGGCCATGGTGACATGAAGGCGCCCGGCCCGTCGCCGCGCCCCGAGCAGCCGTCCCCTCTCGTGTATCCATCTTCATCAGCACAAACAGGTCCCCAAATCGGACAATTGTTGCCTGTCCTCTCCCGCCTGAGAAGGCGCCGGGCCCTGGCAGCAGAAAGGGCCTCGTTCCTCGGGGGGGGGCCCTCGCAGCCCCGGCCCCCGCCTGCCCGCGGCCCCTCCTGGAGCCGCTGCGCCGTGACCTTCCCGCCCCCATGGTTCCTTTATTTGATTTTGCAGGAATTTCTGCGCCTTGATGAGCAGTTTCACGGGTTCTTCTCGCCGGCGGGAGAGGCCGAGCGTGGGCCTTTGCCCTTTCCCTGCTCCAGTGGGAGCACCATGACCCAGGGGTCAGGAAGCGGGTCCGGGCCCGTCTCTGACCCGCACCTCCAAGCCCCCGACTGCCCCCTTTGGGACACTGTGGCCCCGGGTCTGGGCTGGGTGGTGCCCACCTGTCCTTGAGCCCTCCCCATTAAACACGCGCCGGGCCTTCAGCCGGGCTTTGGGCGCCTTACCGCCCGCTTCCGGATGCCCGGGTGTCCCCCCGCTGCAGAGCCGGCTCCCCGACTTTAACGACCGTGAGAATGAGTGTGAGGGGAGATGTCTGAGGGTCAGAAGCGCCCCCGCCATGGGCTTCCTTGGCCAGCTTGGAGTGCTTTTGGAGCCTGATTCCGAGAAGTGAGGAGGGGCCAAGGGCGCCGAGAAGGCCGGGCCCGTCACAGCCCCCCGAGGTTCCCTGAACCCCCAGGTTTGGGAGAAGGTGAGCGTGACCTTAGTGTTTCACTGGCTTCCTTTCCAGGACCGCAGAGGCCACGGCCCGAGAGCTGCCCGTCTCCCCCCAAATCTCCCGCAAACGGCAGCTCCCCCGCCTGCCCCCCAAACTCGGACCCGCAGGGAGCTCTTTGCAGATAGAACATATTCCTCCACAAGGGGAAGCCCGGTGTTTGCGGGGCCTGTGGCTGCCGGCCACAGAGAAGCACCCAGTCAGCCAGCTGCCCGAGGTGGGCCCGGGCTGCCCCCGAGAGGCCGCGTTCTCCCCGTTCCCCCTCCTGCCCCCACATCAGTCTCGGCGCGTTTCCCTCCGGGCCCTGCCTCTCGGCACGCTTCCTTCGCCCTCAGCGCCATGTCCCACGTCCATGCCCCCAATGGGCAGGGGGTCTTCCAGCTGCCCAGAGGCCCGCCATCCAGGGCCACGGAGTCTGAGCCTCGGCTACTTAGAGAGCTCCCGAGCAACGAAGCCTTTTCCCCGGAGGAGACGCTCCCGACGGCGGTGAAATGCCTCGCGGGCCGGACGGGGGTCCCTCTGTCTCAGGGGAGATGTCCTCTGGGAAAGCCCACGGAGCTGTCGGTGTCGGCGGTGCCCGGGGCAGGGCGGCCCGGTCCGGCCCGAGAGCTCCGAGCCGCAGGTGACGCTCGGGCCTTTTGGATTTGCCGGAATGGCTCGCCGCCTCGGCTCCGCGGCGGCCCGTCTGATTCCATTTCCCTGCGCGGTGTTTGGCCAAAGCAAACCACAAAAGTGTTCTTTCACAGGAGGGCCGCGGGGCTGCGAGCGAGCGGCCAGAAACGCGCTCCGCTGTTTACATACTAACTTAATTGTAATTTAAATGCCCTTTTCATTCCATAAATACAGCCATAGGCTTTTCATTTCCTTCAAGCCTTCAGCTCACAGAGCAGTTTATATGTAAACTGGAGGCAGTTGCTTCATAAAGTGAATTTCGGGAGGAAATAATATAGTATATATCAAAATCTAGATAGGTAATGGGAAATTGATTGTGACAATACAATATTAGAAACACATCTCCATAATATTTTATTTATTACACTTTCCACCTTTTGCTGTCAAGGGAGAATATTTCATCTTGCACCGCGAACTCCAGTCTGTAGAGATTTTGACCTCAATATTCTCCCACAAATGAATATAGTGTGTAAGGTAGCACCGTTTTCCCTGTGTAAAATCATGCATAAAAAACAATTCATTTAAAGCATCTAAATGTTTCCAAATTACTGCAGGTAATTTTTACAGTTTAATTCCTCGGAGACGCCATTTTAAATGAACCCATAATTCAATTTTCAGACTTTGCATTTCAAATTTGGATGTTGAAAGTAATTTCCTTTCTTGCTTAAGTTGTGCTCAGCACCGGCTTCATAAAATGTGTATGATGTATGTCTGTAGAATCAGCCACTGTTAGAAGCTTAATAACAAATATGCAAGGCAGAAATTAAATGATTTTTCTCTTCACTAGTTCGCTCCAACATTGATTTCCGAGAGAAATGCCTCTTTGCCGGGAAGATCTCGCCCTTTCTTTATTGAAGCGGCGTTGCAGCGGCCCAGCTGTCCTCGTGCCTTTTCATTTTGGAGAAAAGCCCCTCCAGCCTCTTTCATCATGGCTCAGCTCCTGGCGGAGGAAAGGGATCGCCCGCTTAGCCGGCCCGGAACAGCCAGGCTGCCTCTTCTCCAAGGAAGGCTCCATGTTGAGCCGGCGCCGGCGTGCCCCGCTCGCTTCTTCTGGGTTTCTGACTCCGTCCCCGATTCCCTGAAAGACCCCTGACGTCTCACATCTATTACGAGAGGAGCGAGCGCCGCGGCCCGCGGCCCGTGAGAGCCGGCTAAAAGCGTGAGCCGCTCGCGGCACAGTGGAAGATGGCCCCCTCGTCTTCACGCCGCCCGGCTCTCCGTTCCCCCCCCCATGGCTCCGCCGAGCCTTTTTCGGGGGCCGTGGGATTGTTCCGCGCCTGTCCCTTCGCGGGCGTACCCCGCTTTGTTAATGTCCAGAAGCGTGAATCACTGCCCCCTATTTTGTCATTCCCGTCATTTTAGTCACTGAAGGATTACTTCAAGTGACTGAACTCGGCTGTTATCTGCTTGAGTTTTTGCCGGCAGGCCACCTCGGGGGACTGGGAACACGCCGTCCGCCCCTTTAGCGGTGCCGGGCGGCTGGCTCCGGCTCGGCCGCTTTTTGTGATTGATGGGCGCGCGGGCAGCGGGATGATGCGAACGGCTCGAGACAACAAGATTGAAGCAGACGGCGCCACAAGTTCGCACAGTCAGAAGGGGCTGGGGGGCAGAGGCGGTGCCCCAGGGCAAAGTTTTCAGGAGGGGGCGGGAGGGCGAGTGCCCAAAGGGAAAATGCCCACAAAGCAAGTGCCCAGAGGGAAAATGCCCACAGAGCGATTGCCCAGAGGGCAAGTGCCCACAAAGCGAGTGCCCAGAGGACAAGTATCCACAGAGCAAATGCCCAGAGGGAAAATGCCCACAGAGTGAGTGCCCAGAGGGCAAGTACCCACAGAGCAAATGCCCAGAGGGAAAATGCCCACAGAGCGAGTGCCCAGAGGGCAAGTGCCCACAGAACAAGTGCCCAGAGGGCAAGTGCTCACAGAGTAAGTGTCCAGGGGGCAAGGGGCAGGAGGGCGAGTGTCCAAAGGGAAAATGCCCACAGAACAAGTGCCCAGAAGGGGAATGCCCACAGAGTGAGTACCCAGAGGACAAGTACCCAGAGGACAAGTACCCAGAGGACAAGTGCCCAGAGGGCAAGTGCCTGCAGAATGAGTGCCCAGAGGGTAAGTATCCACAGGATGAATGCCCGCAGAGTGCCCACAGAGCGTGGCAGCAGCAACACTGAAAGGCCAGCGCACCCCTCTCTGGTGGCTGCTCCTTTTCTCTTCATCATCCCTGACTCTTGAGTGTCACCCGTCCCCCTCTGTCTGCACGTTGTCCCTCTGTTAGCCTGGGAGCTCTGTTACCTTTCGTTGTCTCTCCAGCTCGCAGCTCGGGGCTTGGCACACAGTAGGCGCTTAATTGGGAGCTCGCTGACCTGGCAGCAAACGTGAGCTAGAGGAAAGTTCTCCTCAGAGGCAGCGAGTCCCGGGTCCCAAAGGTGTAAGTCCTGGGAATTGTGCATAGCGGGAAGGAGCACGGCTCAGGCTGCCACAGGAGGGCCACCCGGAGCCCCAGCCGAGGTGCTAAGTGCCCTGGGGGGGCCATGGCGACACTTTAAGGCCCCACGCTCGTCACAGTGGCCGAGCTCTCCCCCCACCCCCAGCGTCCCAGCCTCAGCTGCTTTGTCAGCAATAAAAACAGCAAGGTGAGGGACGGAGGAGGAGGGGGAGTGCCGCCATGGTGGCCATCTTCCTGCTCACGGATCCCTCGGTGGGCGAGAGCTGCGGGCTGCTCGGACCCTTTCCTGATCAGGTTCTCCCCGGCCCGGGTCTGAGAACGGCCTACAGCCGAGGAGAAGCTGCCCGTGTTCCGGGCGGATGTTCCGCCTCTTGTAGGGTCACGGGGCCCTTGGGCAGCCTGGGGAAGCGGGGGCCGGAGAAGGGCCTCCTCGCCCGAATCCTGCTCTGTAAATGCCGGAGGAAAACGAGGCAGAGAACTCAAGGTGACTGTGGCCCATGCGGAGTGAGCGCCGTGAACAGCGCGCCGTGGTCAGGGGCATTCTCGCTCTGCAGCCTCCGTGTCTGTGAGAAAAAGCGGGCACGATTGCCGGCAAATGCCCATGGATGCTCACGCTTGTGCTTGGGCCGAGCGCGGGCGCACGAGCCCCTGCTGGGGGTCCGGGGCCCCTCCAGGGGGGCTTTGACTGGCGAGGTTTTTAATATAAAGACGCGCGTCGTTGTGTTCCCCATGAATTAGTCATTAAGCAGCTTAATAAGAGCCAGAAACAGCCGCGTCGGGGGCTTGTCGCGCACTGGCCCTTCTGGCCATTTAGTGGGCCGGGCCGGGGGCTGCGCACACCCAGATGGGGGGGGTCTCCTTTATTGGCCCCGATACTGTGTTCCAGAGCTGGGCGCCCCCTTGAGCATTCTGGGGGCTCTGGGGGGGCCCGCGTGGTGGGGACAGGCTCCGCCTCGGGAAGCCCCCCGTGCAGGGGCTTCACACGTTGGTGGGAGCAGGTTTGTGGCTGCTCCCCCCAGCTCACAGCAGGAGGTCTGAGGGTGGCCCAGAGCCACCCGGCCCCCAGGGGCCTTTGCAAAGGGCCCCTCACCCCCCAAGGTCAGTGCAGGAGGAGGCGAGAGCCCTGCGGGAATGGGAGAGGGGGGCTGAAGGCAGCAAACTGGGTCCTGCTCCTGGCCGGGCTCGGGCCCCTGGCATCGGGACGGACTCGGCCTTGCCCTTGTGTGCCAGGGCCGGTGGTGCGTCAGGGGGCAGGGGCCGCACGCTCGGTGGGCACCTCCATCTGGCCACGACCTGCTGGGAGCCAGAGATGGCGCCGTCCTCCATGACCTCGGGCCCCAGGACCCTCAGGGTCAGCAGAGAGCAGGAGAGCCCCTGCATCAGTGCGGCTTAAGGCCGCCATTCTGAGACACGACGCTGGGGGTCGCACGCTCGCTGGGGGAGCCTTGTTGTGGACGGTGAGGGACACCATGACGGGGGCACTCAGAGGGGGGAGCCCGAGCCCCGGGTCTACCACCAGGGCCTGCGGTCTGGGATGGCGCGACCTTCATTTCCCTCTCTGGGCACCCTCCCCCCCCCGGGACCCTCGGTGTGTGCACACGTGCGTACTTGTGGACACACAGTGCACTCACACATGTACAATACACACCTGCATGTGCTGCACACACGGGCACCCGACAGGCACACTCATGCCCACGTGCCCGTACCTGCTGCTTTGTAAACCAGCCTGCCCGACCGTCCCCAGCATCCTCCTCCCCTTCATCACAGGCCTCACCATTAAGGGGAGGAGGAGGAGGGAGGAGGAAGGCAGGGCACACTGCTACATGACCAAGGCTTTCCTGACCCCTCCTTTTCCCTGAGGGATCAGACATGAGGTGCCCGGAGTCACGTGGCTTATTCCCACGCCTGGCGCGCCGTCCCCGGCTCCTGCCCACAGTCGGTGCTCATTAGCTCTCCGGCCATCATGAGGAGGGGGCGCACAATGTCTGGGCAGGGGCTTTATGAATCGAAGCCCCCCTGCAGCCACAGAGAAAGGCCCGTGAAAGGCTGGGGGTGTCCCGGTGCCCTGCCCGGTGAGTCTGGGAGAGCCGCTCGGCAGGGCCGCCGTGAGTGTGGGGTGCCCCCCCCATGCCGAGACCTCCCCCCTGCTCAATCCACAGCCCCCCCTTCTCTGTGGAAGCAGCCCCTCGGCCCCGCCAGGACGCCCCCACGCGGTGCCCCCCCAAGTGCCCTCTGCGAGCAGCCCCATTCTCCCCGGCGGAAGGGGCCCTCGCCGCACAAAGGCGACGGGCGCATCCATTTTAATAAGCATGTTAACTATCGTTCGCCTTCGTGTCAACTTGCTTGTACCGACATTATAGAAACAATTACCGGATTCACTTCCAGTTAATTATTTGGCCCAAAACCAACCCGTCTCCAATTCAGGAGACAAAACCCGGCGAGGAGGAGCAGCGTGCCGGCGGTTCGGCGTGCTAGCCGCCGTTTCTGCCTCCAGCTGCCTTCGCCTTCCACCACGTCCTGGAGGCGCCGAGGGCAGGGTGGTGCTCCCGGGAGGACCTCCCGTCGCCAGGCCCGTCCGGTGATCTCCGTCTGCTTCCGTGCCCCGGGCCCTGTGGGACCTGAAGGAGGGGGCGGAGAGCGGACGGAGGTCACGGGGAAGGAAGCTCGGGGGCGTTTTGGAAGCCTTTAAAAGGCAGAAATTGTCAGCCCTTTCTAAAAGGGGGCGCAGGGGAGACACCCCCCCAGGGCTGCGGGCGCCTCCTAGAGGGAACTGGACCCGTGGGGATTGTGTGCGCGTGCTGAAGCTTGCTGGAGACGCTGGAGAGACCCAGGGACGGCGGCCTTTTCTGAATGGGAAGGCTCTGGGGGAGTGGGGGGCTCCTTCAGGGGCATGGGCATTGCCAGGAAGGCCGGGGGTGGTGGGCGGTCCGGGCCCTCAGTCGGGTTTCTGTCTCTCCCCCCCCATGGCCCCACCCACTGGCCACAGGGGGGCTGGCCGAAGAGAAGGGGACGGGTCATGTCTCCCTCAGACCTTGGGAGCTCAGCTCCCCTTTCCAGGCCTCGGTGGGCCCGTCTGTAGAAATGGCGGCGTTGGACTCGAGGGTGACAAAGCTCTTTCGGAGCCCGGAGGGAGAGTCCCGCGGCTCCGGGGTCGCCCTGGGCCCGTGGGGCGCACGCGCCATCTCGGCTCGCGGATCTGGTTTTAGGGACGACTTGATTTTAATTCAATGGGATTTTAGCCCTGCCTTGAAGAAGCGCTTTGGGGGGCCCACCTTCTTCCCATTAACTTCAATGGGCTCCGCGTAGCCCCAGATATCCAGTATCACGCTTCCTCCCACGGTGGAGCGCGGGAGCGCGCGGGAGGCGCTTGGCTTTGGCCAGGATTCCGGGTGTCCTGGAAGAAATTATCCCCCAAGACACAAAGCGGAGTTGATTGAAATGAAACGAGCTCCACATTTCCACGTCAGCCTCGATTAAGCAGAGTCGCTCCCCCAATGCCGGCTGCTGTTTGCCGACATCCCGGGACCGGCCTTTGGAACCTCGCTCCGCCCGGGGACCCCCCCCCCACTACTGTAAGCCCTAGCGACACCTCTCCCCCGCCCCCCGGGTTCTTTGTTCCCACCTCGGCCCTGCCCCTGAAGGCTGTGGGGCCGCCTTTGTTCTGGGCCTAGTCCCCAGCTTGGATGAGTCCGGGTCATGTGGCCGGAAAGGCTGGGGCGTGGCTGCCCCCGCGGCCCGCCTTCTTTCCCCGCTGGCAGCAGGAGCAGATCTCGCCGGGTGGTGGCGCGTTCCCTCGGCGGGGTTCTTGGAGATCCCCACAATGGCGCTCGCCCACGGTCAGAAATACAAGTCACCCGGATGCTGATTAGGGCCAAGGCCGCGGGCCTCATTTACGTAATGGTAGAAGTGGGCCGAGGGGGAGGGGGAAGCCGGCTTTCCCAGCCCGCCCGGCCTCCGGCCACCCGCCATCTTGTCGGAAGCAACCTGGAAGCCCCCAAGGGGCTGATCCGGACTGCTGGTGGGGAGCCGGAGGAGGGACGGTCCAAATGAGAGCCCAGCCCCCACCCAGAGGGGTGTCCCGCGCTCAGTCTGCGCAAAGGTGAACTGGCCCGCACTGCCCCTCCCCCGCCCACTCTGGCGGCTTTCCAGAGCTCCTTTCTGTGGGGATTTGGAGGGGGGCGTGGGGGGCTTCTCCCAGCTTTGGTCTCTCCAGAGCAACGAGAAGCATCACTTGGGGCGGCCATTAGAGCTTGCCTTCAAGCTCCCAGCCACCGCCCTCATCTCTTCCTCTTTCTCCTCCTTCCCACCAAGTCCAGTTGTAACCAAGGAAACCGACAACAAAGATGGAGAAGGATCCAGAGGCCTCTAAGGCGGAGAGCTCCGGGCTGACCCTTCGGGAAGCAGGTGCCCTCCAGCTCAGGTCCCTGATGGGGCATTCAAGCAAACAACAGAGTGAGAATGCTATGTTGTGATCCACACTCAGTTCCCATGGTCCTCTCTTTGGATACAGATGGCTCTCTCCAATGCAAATTAAGACAACTCTGAGGTACCACTACACACCTGTCAGAGTGGCTAAAACGACAGGAAAAGATAACGATGAATGTTGGAGGGGATGTGGGAGGGCTGGGACACTAATACATTGTTGGTGGAGCTGTGAACGGATCCAACCATTCTGGAGAGCAATTTGGAGCTATGCTCAAAAAGTTGTCAAACTGTGCATACCCTTTGACCCAGCAGTGTTTCTACTGGGCCTATATCCTGAAGAGATCTTAGAGGAGGGAAAGGGCCCCACATGTGCAAGAATGTTTGTGGCAGCTCTTTTTGTAGTGGCAAGAAACTGGAAATTGAAAAGATGCCCATCAATTGGAGAATGGCTGAATAAATTATGGTATATGAATGTTATGGAATACTATTGTTCTGTAAGAAACGACTAGCAGGACGATTTCAGAGAGGCCTGGAGAGACTTGCACAAACGGATGCTAAATGACATGAGCAGAACCAGGAGATCGTTGTACACGGCAACAACAAGATTATACAATGATCAATTCTGATGGACATGGCTCTCTACAACAATGAGGTGATCCAGGCCATTTCAGTAGGCCTGTGACAGAGACAGCCATCTGGTTTTTGGTTTGTTTTTTGGTTTTTTGCATTGAATTTTTTTTAAAGGTTTTTATTTACAAAACATATACATGGGTAATTTTCAGCTGCTCACTAATTGATCACTAAGCCCACATGATCTCCAGAGTGGGGTGACCCAGCCCTTCCCTCCCTATGGCCAGTATCAATGATGAGACTTTCCTGGGGGTGACCTCTCTGAGCCTACAACTGCGGGAGCCACTTCCCCACCCCTTCCCCAACTCAGACCCCAGAACGGCCTGGCCTGGTGCTTGTGACCCTGGGCCATCGCCACAATGGGCCCCAGGCCTGGTGAGTAATTGAAGGGAGGGCCAACCAAGTGACGGCTGCTAGTGTCCTGGTGACTCTCAGCAGCGCTTCATCTCGCCGTCATCCGTGATGACCACACCCCCATTTCTCCTACTCCCCTGCACGCCAGCCTCCCATTGCTGCCCGCATTTGAGGGCTGGGGCACGAACAGTGGGTCAGCTGCACTTGTCAGGAGCGCCGGGTGCTACCGGCTCCTCTGTGGAAAGCGCTTGGAGGGGTGTTACCCGGAGGATGGGGGGGATAACTAAGGGGGGAAAATGGGAGGCGGAGGAGTCGGACCTTGTGGCTCGGCACACAAGGGCAGATGTTGGGTTTGCTGGGAGCCGCAGAAGGTGCGGAAGGGCCTCTCGGGGTCGGACCGGACACGTTCCTCGAGGCTGCTGGATGCGCGGCTGGAGGTCCCGATTGTTGTATTTAGTTTTAAAAAAAACATCCATTTGATAATGATAATCACTTTTAAATTGGTGAGAATTAATTTAAATGTAGAGAAACTATTAAGAATGAATTTTCTGCAGAAGGGGTGCATGAGGAAATGAAATTTTCCATCTCATTGGGAATTTCCTGGTTAAATATTTTAACAAATACATAAACAAATGCATAAATTAAATGAAGATAATGGAAGTCACGTGACCTCATAGATTAGTTAACATTAGTCCAACGCAGACAGAGCGTGTTCTGCGTGTTCGGCACAAGACAGCCACAAGCGGTGACTTTTTGTTCGGGAAGGGGAGCCGTGACGTCGTAGCTGAGTCCGTCCGCGGCCCCGTTTCCTGGCTCTCCTCGTTTCTTTTGTTGCCCGTTTTACAGAAACGTGAAATTGAGGGACTATGTGGGGCCGCTTGCCAGGGTTGGTGATGGAGCCCTGACCGAGCCTAAGGTCACCCGGACCTTCACGCTCCTGCTTACCTGGCACATGGGGGTACCCACCGCAAGGAGAGCGGCGCCTCCAAAAAGTTCCACTGCAAACAGTGAATGTTCCCGGTGGCACCGACCCTGACGGGCACGGGAACGCAGGGCCCAGCGGTGTCGGAGGCTTTTTGGTGAAATCCCCTTTCTGTGCCTGGGATCTGGAGCGATTCTGCCTTCTTGGTGCAGAACCTCGGGGGATGAGGCGCAGGAAGGTCGTTCCTTTCCTAGTTTTAAGGAGGCTCTTAAGTCTGCGAACTTCAGCCCCCCACCCGTCCCCTGATTGCCGGAGAGCATATTCCCTTGGCTCATCTAGTTTTCAGCGATTTTTTCCCTTTTGGAAGGGAGAGAACAGAACCGGCTTCCCCCGCGGAGGCCGTGCAGGCTTTCCGGTCCCTTCATCCGGGACTCCCCAGGAGAGTGAGGCCCCTCCCTCCTTCCTTCCCTCAGGAACAAGGGCGATGCTTCGGGTGGATCCGTCCGGCGTCCCGGATGAGACACTGCTTTCACAAAGACCCTGTCTCGGGCCCTACCGCATGGCCATTAAGTCACTGCTGCCCACCTGGTAATGTCTCTGTGCCCGCTCTCATGTCTGCTGGCAGCCGTGGGCTCCTTCCTTCTGCTGGGACCCCCGTGGGGCAGAGTCCAGTAGGTAGACGGAGGCTAAGCCAGCCCGGCCCCATCACATCCGTCGAGCGCCGGCCAGCATCCCAGGCCCCGGGCACGGGGGCCCGCTCTGCTCGAGGAGCCCCGTTGGCAACCCTGAGAAGAGCGCTGACAAATGTCGATTCCTTTGGTGTCTGCTGGTCATTATTGGAATTCTAGCACCTGGCTGTGAGGCCATAACGTTACTCTGACAGGGTATGAATACTGAGCCACCCGCCAAGCCCAAGGCCCACCTGCCGCCCCGTTGTCATTGTTCATTATTGTCAAGAAATGGTCCTCGCAGGAAGGCTGGGCCTAAAACTAAAAAGGGGAGGAGAAAAAAGGAGGGACTGTGCGCCATTCCCGGGCCTCCTTGTGGGAGGCCGAGGGCCCTTCAGTACCCCCGAGGTACCCCCAAGGCTGAGAAGACACCTGGGTGCAGGAGCTCCTCATTTGCATGATTCGTGTGGGTGTTGCCATCAGACCACGCTCCCTAGCTGGTCCCCGAGGCCCCTGGTGGGCTCCTCAGTGGGGCCACAGCCGGGGCCTGAGCGGCAGCCTCCAAGGCCCTCGACCAGGACTGGCTAGTCACTTGTACTTTTGTCAGCCATGGGAAGATGGCAGGTGTCCCCCCGGCTAAGGCAGAGGGACAGGAAGGCTGAACTCTCAGCAGAAATGGGTTTCTAGAAAAACGAGCCTTGTGGGTGAGACTCGTGGAGACGAGCTGTAGGGGGGCTCCCCCCGGAATCTCAGTGGGGACACACAGCCCAAAATGGAGGCCGAGCGAGACAGAGGCGGGTTTGCCGGCTGTCCCGTGACGGGGCTTCGCTTATTTTGTGCGTGGCGTGCCTCGGTTTCCCCTGAGAGAATGCCGGCTCCCTGAGAGCGGGCACAGCTTCCCTTGTGGCACTGTCTGCCCACACGGAGGCGCTTCACAGGTGGGTGCCAGTAGGAACGGGCCCGCTCCCTCACGGAGCCTCCCCAGGAGCCTCGCTCTGCTCTGTCGATTCTGGGCTCACAGAGCTGCCGGATGCTCGTGGGCCTCCTGCCGGGCAGGGCCGCCCCATGCCATGTCACCCGCCTTCTCCGGCCTGCCCTGCCCGGGACCCGGGCAAGGCCGCAGCAGGTGGAGGGCCCGAGGCTCCGGCCTCCCAAGCCAAGCTTTCCCGTGTCCTCTGGCTCACCCGGCCCCTTCTCAGTGGGGGGCTCGGACCGAGCCGTAAAACTCAATGTCTTTGTGTGTTTGTCCGCTGGGTGCAGCCGGTGATGAACACGTCTGGAGCCGTGACAGGGGAGCGCACTTAAAGCCTGCAGTAGCGCCCCATTCCGGGGGGTTTTATGGTGAGTAATAGGGCCAGCAACGGCGCGCGGCGGGCGGCTCCCCCCAAGGAGCCCGCTTGCGGAGCGTTCAGGCTGGTGAGGAATGGCACGGGCTCCTCCATTATCTCGGTGGCCGTGAAAGCACAGAATTGAGGAGAACCGCCACGGCTAATGCCTTCCCTGCGCGCTGCTCCCGGGCCTCGCGTGCCGAAGGCCACACGTCATTTTTATGGGGAAAGTAAGGACTCCTAATGTACTGCTCGAGAATTAGAGACTGTCACGAAATTAGAAAGAGTGGGGCTGCGAGCGCCGCGTTCCGGGGCCCCGGACCCCTTCCCCGCTCGGGGCCCGGCCTTCACAGGACCAGCCTCAGAGTTCTGCTCCGAAGCCCGGAGCTTTCCTGCACGCGCATTGAGGCGGGGGGGGGCCGAGGGAAGCCAAAGGCTGCTGCCCTCCAGACTTGTGCTGTGAGAAAACAGGAAAAAAGGGGGTTTTAGGACGGCGAGAACGCCCGGCAGTGGGCGGAGTGCCTTGTGCCAAGGCTGCGACTGTGCTGCCCCTTAAGCTGATGTTCAGGTGTCCTTGCTGACAATCAGCATTTCAGCAGGCCCCCCCGAGACTCCTTCCCTGCCCAGAACATTTGTGGTAAAGCGAGTCTCCGACTCGGGCTGCTAGTTTTCATTTTTCACACACATTTCCCAGGGAGCCTTCCCTGAAGAAGGTTTCCCTGGGCTTACCGGGCCGGGGGCCCCGCGCAGCCCTGTCCGACTCCTCTCGGAACGCCGCTTGCGCTGCCCAGGCCTCCTTGTGATCCTCTGCTTTCTAGAGCAGCTGGGACTGGAGGAGTTGGGGGCTCCAGAGCCTCTCCTCCTGGTTCCCCGGGGTTCTAGGTCTGCTTCAGCACTGGCACATCTCTGCTCGGGGGCCCCCATGGATGGGAGCCAGTACGGACGTCCCCTCTGGGGCAAGGCTGGCCCTGCCTGGGAGATTTCTCTGCCGGTCAGTGTTTTCCAGTCACATGTAGGGCAGCCTCCACATTTGGGGCCTTTCCCCTGTGTTTTCTTTTTCCCTTGACAACAGAAAGTCTTCAGCCAGCCAGTGCCAGTGCCCGCCGAACCGGCCCCTGCTATCCCAGCCACGGTCCCAGCAGCTGGGACCCCGCCCAGGCCTCCCCTGCCCAGGCCTCTCCTGCGCCCTCTGAGCGGCCTTTCCCGTGAGGGAGGCAGAAAACCTGAGGCTTTAAGCGTGCCCTTAGCGGGTAATGGAGAGTGGCCGTTTCTGTAAAGTTCACGCTGGTGCCTACGCGGGGTCCGCAGGGTGCCGGGCGGCCTC
Source organism: Myrmecobius fasciatus (assembly GCA_023553655.1). NCBI lineage: Eukaryota > Metazoa > Chordata > Mammalia > Dasyuromorphia > Myrmecobiidae > Myrmecobius > Myrmecobius fasciatus. The sequence continues at coordinate 10,839 of JAJPUD010010600.1, read as the reverse complement.
CAGAGCAGGGCTCACCCCTGGGCCCTCAGAACTCGGCGCCTCTCCCTCTTGGGCCCAGGAACAAGCAGCTGCCACTGAGCCGTCAGAACTCGGGCCTCCCGTCTCCAGGCTCGGCGAGCCACAGTCACGGGGCCTCGTCCCTCTGAAACAGCATTACCAGTTGGTGCTAGAAGGCCCGCCCCGGAGACGCTGCGCGTCCTGCTCGGAGGAGCTGCCCCATTTGCCAGCTTCCTCTTTAGCCGAGCTTCCGCGTGGTGGTCCCCCCGACCACGCCCAGTGAGGCCCCCTCCCCCGTGCTGTGTGAATCAGTCATTAGGAGGGCAAAGAAGATCCCAAGCTGGAGCAGAAGGTCGCTCGCTGGGCTTCTCTGCGTTCGGTGCGCTTGTCCGGCGGGACTCGCTGGGCGGGCGGCACCTTGGAGCGGCGCGAGCCGTGGCGCGCGTGAAATTTCCCGCTGACGTTGATCAGATTTGAACCTTCATCCTTTCTTAATCCGATCTGTTATTGACGGTGATGCATTTGAGCTCCAGAACGTGTTCGTTCAGTGCGTATTGACTCGGCTTGTTAAAATGTTCACAGCGCACGCGGACATTGGATTTTCTGTCACAGCGACTTAAGACGTGGGGACGGCGGTGAAGGATTCCTGCCAGTCGATGAACTTTTCCGGGAACCCTACTTGAATGGTAATAATCTGCTCTTGTAATTGCTGTGGAAAAGGAAGAACCTCTAGAGATTTTACATCTAATCATTTATTTATAAATCTGGAGATAGCAGTCTGCCGAATGCGCATTGGGGTCAACTCGGTGCGCGCAACCGTTGGCTGCTGTTTACATTTCCTAGTGATTTTTGCACGGTCGTCCCAGCCTACACGATGGCTGGAGCACCGCGGTTCACCGATAGCTGTTCGGCACCTCATCGCCGCGGCCCGACCACTTCATTACCGAAGCCTCGGCAGAGGCCGCTCCCCTCTGTATTTGCTGAAATGTGCGTGTTTTTCCATCTCATTAATTCAGTCTACATACAATTAATTTTTGCTTATTAATAAACCCCTTGGTGTTAGTGACAGCTTTCTAATAAACCACCGTACCTAGTGTGGACTTAGGAAAACAGCCGGGCCCTTGTATTTCTTATCGTCTTCTGTGTGTGTGTGTCTGTGTGTGCATGTGTGTGTCTGTGTCTGTGTGTCTCTATGTCTGTGTGTGTCTATGTGTCTGTGTGTGTGTGTCTGTGTGTGCATGTGTGTTTATGTGTGTGTGTCTGTCTCTGTGTGTCTGTGTGTCTCTATGTCTGTGTGTGTGTGCGTGTGTGTTTAAAGCCTGGCTCAGGAGTTCAGATCCGCTTCTGGAAGGGTTTGCACCCTTCTGGGGCCTGGCCCGTGGGCACTTGTACAACGCCATCTCCGTGTCCTTCAGCACGTCTTGGCTTAAATCATGGCCCAAGTGAAGGCAAGGTTTGTGCCAAGTGGCTCGCACCTGGGACATTTGTCTCTGTTTCCTTAGAAGTGAAGCAGTGGCCCACTGGGGGCTCGAGAGAAAAAGGAAATCAAGCCAAAGGCAGCCTGAGTAATGGAACGATGCTCTTCGTCTTGGAAAATTCAGCGGGGCCAGTTTGCTTCTCCTCTCCGCCCAAGAGGCCTGGGGCTGGTCACGGGCACACGACCTGGAGGGGCGTCTGCCCCACTCGGTGCCGGTCAGAGTCCAGAGCCAGTCGTGCGGCAGGACAGGTTCTTCAGTGAGAGTTCAGGGCCCGCTCACCCAGACATCAAGGCTGCAGCTTCCTCAAAGACCCTGGCCTCGACTTCCAGCGTTGGCGGAGGGTCTTTAGAACTTGACTCCTAGAACTCCATCACTGAAGGTTAGGCAACGGCCTTGTTACTGCACTGGGGAGCCCTGGAAGTGTAAGTGAGCGTGCTGCGGAAGGGCTGCCCGGGGCCCTCCCCCTTTGACCCAAAGGGGTTTCCGAAGGGCGGCCCCGCGGCCATCTTGCTCACTAGGTGTTTCCTGAAAAATGAGAACTTCAGAAACCTTCCCATCACTTCAGCTCGGTGAGGAACAGCTATGTAAATAAGTCCTAATTATTATTTATTACCAGAAGTCTAATGAAGAAACCATTAGAGTTAGCTTTTGATATGAGCCAGTAAATCTTGCAGAAAGTAAAATATGTGCTATTTCCGTGATAAATTGTCTGCATATTAAGATGTTTCTTTGCTTTGTATTCAGAAGTAATTGAAAAAGGAGCATTTGTATTTACATTTTTATTTATGTGCTGCCTGCCCGATTTAATTATTCCCTCCTTTTGAGGGTTGCCCAAGAAACCTTTTCTTCCACCTCGCCCCTGATTATTCTGAAGTTCAGGGAAGCACACGGAGGCCGACGGCTTCCCCCCTCGCCCGGCCTTTATCTCCTACAACTCCCAGGGTCACGGACGAAGAAGGCGACTCCTTTGCCTGCACCGGTCTCTGAAAGCACTAAGTTGGCCCTTCCAGATGTGCTGTCGAGGGCTGCTTCTGCAGCCGGCTCGGAGGGAACGGGGCCCTCGGGGCAGAGTTGGCTCCCGTTGATGGGCGGCTCACCTGGGGTCCCCCCGGGCCGTGGCACAGGCTGGAGATTACCACGGTCACTGGGGTCCTTGCCCGCTCCCGATCCATGCCTGCTGAGGGTCAGGGGAGTGACCTTGTCTAGCACCTGGCACTGGGAGTGAGCACAGTGCCCGGGACACAGTCAGCGCTTACTAAATGCACGTTGTTATGTTTTGTGCTGTGGCCTAAGTGACTGACAGAAGAAAGAGCAAAACCGGGAGCACAGAGGGGGAGCTGTGGCTTTGGAGCCCGGAGAGAAAGGGGACAGTGAGGAGGTCCTAGGGAGAGCCCTTTGGGAAGCGCCTACTGTGTGCTGGGCTCTCTGCCGAAGCCCCTGCCCTGGGGCTGGTGGGTATCTGGAGGAGGGGCCACGGCCTTTCTCTCAGAAGAACTTCCCCAAAAATCGTCACCAGGTGGGAGCCTTTGCCCCCGATGGAAGCTGTTGGCACTCCAGCACGGACAAGCTCGCCGTCCCTCCCCAGAGGCTGAGCTCAGGGCCCCCGGCCCACACCCATGGGATGGGACGGGCAGCCGCCAGGCGGTGGGAGCCGTCTGCCCCTTCCCGGCGTGCCGGAGAGCATTTTAGTCAGCGTGGCCAGCTCGGCTTCCTGGGGAACGCCCGCGCCTGTTCCCACTTCTCACACGTGGAGTGCACTTTTTTCCCATAAAACCCTGATTGGAAATGGCAAGTCCAGGCTGGCTCACGGCCCTTCGAGGGAAGGTCCAGCCGACTCTTGGCGTGACTCTGCCCCCGGGAGCCGGGCGACCCTGGCCCAAGAAATGGCTTGAGTCCCTAGCAGGAGGACCAGGAAGAAGCGCCAGCCAGAGCCGGGGCGAAGGAGACGCCCGAGGAGGGAGGCTTGGGGAGCAGCCCCCACTCACAGCCCCTCGATCTCAAGAGGATTTGATGGTTGACACTACTCCTCCTCGAGTGACCTGGGTGATGAAATTGAGGAGCTGTTGGGTGGTCCCGACCAGTAGTGATGGTCCCCCACCTCCCTATTTCTCTCAGTCACATTGCCTCCTTGCTGACCAGTGTCCGAGAACCCTGTGAGGAAGCACGGCCAGCCCCAAAGCTGAGGGTCCGCAGGCCCAGCCCGCCCGGCGCGTGGCAGCACCTGGAGAAGGGCATTGATTTTTTTTTAAAGGAAAAGGAAAAAAGAGCCCCAAAGTGAGCGCTCCCACCTGCCTGGAGTGTAGACGGGGACCTGTGAGCGCGGGCTCTGAATGCCACCTTCCAGGGCGGCGTCCCCGTAGCCTTCTCCCCGGGCTCCTGCTCGGTCCCCTTAACCCGGCTTGTTCTCGGGCCTGCAGGCCTCTGCTTTGGGGGGGAGGCCTCTCGGGGCGCAGGGGCCCGGGGCTCTCACTCAGTCAGGGAGAGGGGAAGGCCGGGCTCCCGGGGCAGCCGCCGGCTCGGTTTCGGGATGATGTCACCCTGGTCATTGAGCTTTTCCAGCCTGGGACAATGCCTGCTGAATAAATCATGTTCTTGGGGGTTGATGCCTCGCAAATAAGAGTATTCTGGGAAAAAGCTTTATTTTAATAGCGCAGGGTTGTGTGTGTGTGTGCGTGTGTGTGTGTGTGTGCACACACTGTAGTTAGGGTTGTTTTTATTACTATACAGCCCTGCCAGAAAACACATTTTAAGAGTTTCAATTCAAAATTAAATATGACCTCAGTGCTTTAAAATACAATTACATTAACTGTCCATTTACTAGTTGTTTAAGATTTTTTGGCCACTGACGTATAGTCAATATACTGGTGACTTATATTAAATACAGGATTTTCTGCTAAGGTAACCGCTTAACAGGTTCCAGCTGCAGGAGCCCGGAGGAGGATGAGGAGGAGGAGGAGGAGGAGGAGGAAGGGGATCACGTTCCCAGCTTCCCAGAGATCGCCCCCATTGTCTCATAGCACAAGCTCTTCAGGCCTTGAACCAGTCCCCCCCCACCCCGACCTGATAATGGGGGAGACGCGTGTTATTTATTCAGAAAAGTACAAACCAACTTAGAGGGAGGGCACTTCCGTGGCAGGATGCTTTATGAATGAGGGAGGAGGCAAGTCAGTGGGGGCACAGCCCCCCAAACCAGGACAGGTCCGTCTGCAGCCAGCCGGCCATCCCTTGTTGGGACCCTCCTCCTGGCCCTCGACCTCTTCTGCCTGGGGACAGCGCGAGCCCCTGGCCAGGCCGGACCAGGGGGAGCCCGCTGCTGCTTGGGGCCTCTACAAGCCCCGACTCCCTGCACCAGAGGGCTCCTGGGCTGGGAGTTCAAATCCTGCCTCACTCGGTCAAAGGGACGTAGCAGGGAGAGCTCTTCCTGGGGGGGAGGGGGCGCGGGGAGGGGTCGGACCAGATCATTCATCAGTGGGTTTATCAGTCTCTCAGCAAACTGGAGAGAACCAGCTATGGGCTCGCTCCCATCCCCGACTTTCCAGAAGCTGCTCCCTTGTGTCCTGGCGCTCGTGCTCCTGGTCCCCGGAGCGCACAGGCGTTTGCTGCCCCTCGCTAAGCAGGAAGCCCTGACTTGGCGTTGGGGTGACCCTGGGTTCGAATTCTACCTTGGATGCCGTGGGGCACACAAACAAATATTGGGCCTGGTGCCCTGCTGTCGGCCACTTCTGAGAGCACACACGCTCACGCCCACACCCTCGTAGAGCTCTCTCACACTCACACACACCCATTTCCCCGAGAAGCAGGGGTCTCTGAGCCAGAAGACCCTTCCCCTTTTTTTGTGAGAGCCAGATCAGCCCCAGGCGTGGGGGGCCTTGTCACCGACGGGCTCTTGGGGCGCTGACTCTGGGTTCGGGTCCTCGGGGACGCGCTAATTTCCTTTCTCTGATTGTTGGTGATTTTTCTCACTTTTTCAGGTTCTTGACCCTCTTTCTTCTGAAAGCCTCGTGTGACCGCCCCCTTGGCTCTCTGCCCCCTTGGCTTTCCGCCCCCTTGGCTCTCCGCCCCTCGGCTCAGCCACCTTCCTTGCCCCCACCACCGCAGGCCGCCCCTCCATCCCTGTCCCTGTTGGAAGGTCAGGCCCCTTTGGGGCCCGGACGTTGATTTTCCTCCCCTCGGCCTGTGTGATGAGGAGCCCGATTCCCGTCTGACTCTCAGGAGCTGCGGCCCGGCCCAGGCAGGGACAAGCAGCCAGAGCCCCTCCTGCCCGCTCCTCAGACCCCCCAGGACCCAGCCGCTCAGAAGCCGCCGTGCTGTGGCCAAGAGCTCCTGCCGGGCTCAGCCAGAATCCTGGTGGGTCTCTGGTGCAGCCCGGAGTCCGCCCGCGGTCCATTCAGAAGTCGGGCCGTGAGCCGCGGGCCCAGAACCCCAGGGGCAGGGTCGTCCGAGCACAGAGACCCCCGGGGGAGAGATCCCTGGGGCCGAGGACCGCGAGTGGGCTCGGCGTCCAGAGCGCCCCTTAGAGAAGGGGGGGGTGCTCTCTCTGGCGGCCGCCGTGCCTCAGGCGCTCCTTTGCCGCTGATCAGCGGGGCTCCTAGCGCGTGGAGCCGAGGAGGCCGCCGGGCCCACTCCGGAGCCGGGGGTGCCGAGTGAAGGCACCCGGCCGGAAGGCGGCTGTTTGTACCCTGGGTGTGCCCGGTCTCCACCATTAATAAGCGCGTCGCGGCAAGTCGTCACATCCAGCACGAGATCTTCATTCCGGCCCGTCTTTGGGGGCCCCATGGAGCCTGGCTGCGTGCGCTTAATAAGTCGGAGGCTCGAGGAGTCATTGTGGTAAATAATTAGCTTCGGCGAGAGCCTAAGTTAGCATATTGCTCGCGTCTGATGCTGCGAGTGCGCGCGCGGCAAACTTTCCTATTAATCAACAGTCAGGCGCTGCAAGTTGGGTCTCATACATAATGAATTGGGCTGCAGCCTCCTGGGTTTCATTGATAGAAAAATAAGAGAAAACACAAGTGGAGCGAGCTTGTGAATACAGTTTAACGAGATTGCTCGGCATCCGGTAATTGTTTGGGAGTCATCGGGGAGCGCGTCATTCATCGGCACTTTTGGGGTGTTTTTATCTTCATCTATCAGACGGGAGGCCGAGGTGTTGATGAGACAGACTTCTCTCTAATGGCTCGAACGTTCCGAGGGAGACGCGCCGGCCTTCGCCACGCTGTTTGTTTGCTTGCGCTCGTTCGCTTTCAGGATACCCGGCCGGAGGAGAGGCTTCGGGGCGCCTCGGGCAGGGCCCGCTTTAACTGGGACTGCTTCTAAGAGAGACTCAGCCACTTCTGACGGGGGGCAAGGGGAGCGCTAAGGCCCCGCCACCCGCAAGCCCTGCAGACATTTTAATAAAGGCTCATTGGCCTGGAAGGTGCCCGTGCAGTTATGCCTTCCTCTGCCCTGTAGTCCAGGAGGGTGAGGAGCTCTGCCGGGACTAAGTGCCCAGTGCTCTGTATACAGCAGGAGTCCAATAAGTGCTCATTGGCTGGACTGACTGTCTCAGAAGCAGCCATGGAAGCGTTGGCAGGAACCTCCTCAGAGGGAAGTTTTCCCTGGGGGTCCCGGCCATTCTTGGGGAGGATGATGGCCTGTCCCCGGCTTCCAAGCCTCGGAGAACCAGAGGGATCGCAGTGAGCTCCCGGCCCATGAGACTCCTTCTTGTGATCCCCGAATCTCGGCGCCAGTCTGAGGAACCAAAGGACCACGTGGCCTCCATGGCCATGGGCAGAGCTTGGGGGCTCACCAATGTGTGGGCCAACCTGCTGCTTTTCTGGGTGGCAGAGCAGGGGTAGAGGTGGTCTCTTGGGCACAAGGGGAGAAGGCCGGCTTGGGCAGGGGCCTGGTGGGCCATCCTCCTTCTAGCTGTCTCACAGGATGCCCCCAGGGGCCGCTTCCCCCGGCCTGGCCCCCTCCCTTGTGTTTTAGATCTTTTGCTTATATTTACCTTCCACGGATCCCCCAGAAGTTTGCCTTCCTAATTAGGACACAGCCCCGTGGAGAACAGGGACCCTTGGTTCTCCATGGCCGTATTCCCAAAGCCCGCCCCCAGCCCCTGGGTGTGGGAAGGCCCTTCCGGCGAGGCGAGGGACGGTTTGAGAGAAGTGCCGAAGGCACCGCTCCAGAGGCCCGGACTGGATCGACCTGGCCCAAGAAGGGGGGACCTCCTGGGGAGGAGTGGGAGACGCTGTGTGCCGCCTTGCACGGAGCTTTGGACTTTGCCTTGTAGATTGTTGGGAGCCTTGGAAGGTTTTTGAGCAGTCGAGGGGCAGATGAGGGAGAGCTGCTCGGTGGGTGAGACATCCCCCCACTGATGCAGAAGGGGCGGGCCGGAGGTCTGGGCTGGCCGCCCTGTGCCGGCTGCGAGAGGCGGCCCCGTAGTGTCCCGCAGCCTCGGCATCCCGGAGGATGGTGCTCGTCGGGCATTCGGTGACCCTTCTCCCTTTGCTCCACAGCAGCCGCGAGGGCGCCTCATCCGGGGACGGCCGTGAGAGTCCGGCGGACACGACCGCCGCGCTGGCCCAGTGTGCTGACTGGCTCGAGGCCTACTTCTTCGCTCCCGAGACGGTGAAGGACCTCCCTCTGCCGCCTTTCCATCACCCCCTTTTCCAGCAAGGTCAGTCCCCCCGAGCCCGTGGTGTTCCCTCTGTGCTCTGCCCGCTGCCAGCTCGCGCACTCCAGCCCGCGCTTCTCCCCTGCCGCAGCAGCCGCTTGGCACCCGGCCCCCCCCACCAGACCCCAACACGCCGGTTAGTCCGGGTTCACACTTGGGTCGTTCTTGGCCCGGTCACCCAAATGACGCAGGTCACCTTTTGGCATTTGCCGGCTTCGAGGTTCTGCGCGTCTGAGCGGCTGGAAGGTTTTCGGCGAGCTTATTGTTTGCTAGGCCATCTTGGCCAGCGGAGCGCGGCTCGCCCGTGCCCCATTAGCCCTGGCCAGGAGCACGCTCGTTCTGTGGGACAGCCCAGGGGGGGGTTTCCGAGCTCATTAAACGTCTCTCCCAAAGTGGTCCCGGACATGGAGGATATTCGGGTTTTTCCCTTCATGCAGGCGCGCGCTCAGCTACCCAGAGGGGAGGCCGGCCTAAAAGCGTTTTTCCTTTAAAAGTCCTGCTCTCTCTGAAGGGGACTCGGGGCCGCAGAAATAGGGAATATGGGCGGCCCGGACGTGGGCGTCCTTGTCACTCTCACAGGCGCCCCGGCTGCGGGGCCCGAACAAAGCCTTCCGGCCTCACGTTTGGATTTCTTGCATCTAGCAATCGGGTTCTGCGGACTTTCAGAAAAAAAGCTTGGAGAGGAAATGGAGGCTCTAGGATTTCCAGCTTGTGAAGCCATTGTTTGAACCCAGGAGAGCTGGGATTGAACTTACCTCCTGGACCCTGTCCCTGCCAGGAAGGGAGGCGGGGAGCCGTGAGCCCTGTCTCAGCAGGGATGGGCCCCGAGAGACCCGCCCAGGTCACCCCGTTAGGTTCATCTGGGTCAGTATAAGAACCAGCCCTGGCAGCCTCCTAGAAGCACTTGGGCTGATAGCATCTGGCAGGAGGAAGGGTCCCAAAGGCTGCCTCGAGCCAGCACCGGGCCCACCCCTCGCTGTCCTGTCTGGGGCTCTGAAGCCGGCTTTGGGGTTCCAAAGCTCCTTGCTCTTTGGGCCTCGGCTGCCCCGAAGGTTATCCTGGGCTCGAGGGCCCGACCCAGAGTCATGGTCCCGCTCTCCGCCTTCTTCCCAGCTCTGGCCTGCACCTGCATCCTTGATCCCTTGGGCCATTTCCTGGGCAGTGCGAAGTTCCCCCTTCTCAGCACTGGGTCTTTAAATGAAAAATGACTCGGGTTACAAAGGATGTCGGGGAGGGTGAGACACGATTCCTCCCTCACGCTCTGCTCATCGGGCACAGAGCCCAGCCCGCGGCCCCATCCTGGGTGGGGAGCCCTCGTAGCCGCACTCCCCAGGAGGAGGCAGGGGCCTCCAGGCAGGTGAATTCCCATCCGTTGGGAGCTTTTGGGAAAGAAGTGGAGAAAGTTCCCGGGCCAGCCAGCTCCAGGGTGCAGGAAGGTGGCCGTGGGGCAGACCATGAACAAGGAGGCTCTTCCTTCCCATGGCCTTGTGGGAGAATCCTCTGCTGGGGACTCCAAGGGCAGACAGGTCCCCCGACCCTGCTTCCCCAGGCCTGTGCTGGGGCCATTGTCCCGCGGCGTGCGTGGCTCCTGGGCCTGCGCTCCCCACCGAGGCTCCTGCTCACCCACGGCCCAGTTTGCCACAGGTTGTCCGGCCACAAAGGAGTGGGCTCAGGTTTTTTAATTTAGCCCAATTATTTCGTCTTGGACAGAGACCAGGTGTGCCCATTTTATGGTGGAAAAGGAGGAGGAAGGCTCCCTGAAAATGCTGACCAGTTAATTGGCCTCCCACAAGGCTGAGGTAGCCACGCTTCTTGCTGCGAGCATTTGTGGGGTGCTGGGGGGGAAGTGAGGGGTTGTCCCACGTGGGCCGCATCCTGGAGGCCACAGCTTTGGGGAGGAAGCTGAGAGATGGGGAGTGAGCAAAGCACAGGTGAAAGCACCCAGGCTGGCCCAGCTCCGCTCAGCCTGTCCATCTGAACCCTCTGGGTTTCTGAATGTGCTTTTTCAGTGGGGAATGTTTTGAAGACAAACCCATTTTTCTCCTCTCGGGTCAGGAGATTCTACCCTGGGAGCGTTTTGGATCCCTCAGGCCTCCAGGCCCCTCTCAGGCCTCTGGGCCCCACTCAGGCCTCTCAGGCCTCCAGGCCCCACTCAGGCCTCTGGGCCCCGCTCAGGCCTCTCAGGCCTCCAGGCCCCATTCAGACCTCTGGGCCCCACTCAGGTCTCCAGGCCCCTCTCAGGCCTCCGGGCCCTGCTCAGGCCTGTGCTGTCACCGGGCCCCTGAGGGCCAAAGTCTGCCCACCCCCTGGGGCTTTTCTCCGTGGGCACAGAGCAGCACCCAGAAGAGGGGAAGCTCGCTAGGGACTAGGACGTTGTCCATGACATTTGCCCAGCCCGAAGGGGGCCCTTCAGAAGGGAAGGAATCAATTCATTCATTCATTCGTGAAAGCCCGAGCAAAAGCGGTTCTTTGGGAAAGCATCTCCCCCGTCCTCTCTTACAGGACGTTTCTGGGGAATAAAAGACCCGGATTCACTCATGCCTCTGGTTTTTCCTTACTAGTCATAGACTCCACAAGTACAACTTAATCTCTCTGCCTCAGTTTACTCATCTTACTATGGGGAGAGTAAAAGCATCGTCCCCCACACAGCTGTGAGCTGCTAAGCGGAACGAACACTGGGTCTGGGGAACAGGGGCCAAACTCCTTTCCCCG
>JAJPUD010010599.1:22052-60618 GCA_023553655.1 Myrmecobius fasciatus | reverse complement strand
CAATTCACCAGTCCTATTTTCCAGTTTTTGATATTTCTGTTGCCCTGATCTCAATTTATTTCCCCATTCTTCTTCTAGCTCTCTTTTGAGATTCTTAATGCAATCATCCAGGTAAGCCTTTTGAAAGGGAGACCAACTTAAGTCTGCCTTTGTGGCTTCATCTGGGATTGTTTTCATAATGTCAGGATCTGGGGACTGTTCTATTTTTTCTCCATAAAAGCTTTCTATGGTGAGAGCTCTCTTCTGCTTCTTGCTCATGATTTAAAGTTCGGATATTGGTCAAAACCAGAGAAAACTGCAACGATTTGTATTTGCCCTGGGGCAGTTTGCCGAGTTGACTTCCGGTCTGAGGCTGGTCGGGCTAGATTCGCACTAGGACCATGTTTTCAGCTGCTTTCGATCTACTTTTTTCCAAAGGCAGATCTGCCAAAGCACCTGCCCGCAAGCAGAGCAAAGTGGCCCAGGCGTCTCCCAGGGGCTTCGTGGGTGCCCAAAATCCGCCCCTCTATCGCAGCCCTGACTTCCGCCCCGGCTGGAGTCTGATTGCGACCAGCGGCCGATTTCCCCTGAGGCTAACCTTCTCCGGAGTTCTTTCACGGTAGATCTTTGATAGAAGTGCGTTGTAGTCCAAATGCTTGGAGGTGCTCTCACTGAGAAACCAGTTGGAAGGCTTACTTTGTCTGGGTTTGAGGGAATGTCCCGGGAGTTCACAGAGAAAGCTGTCCGCAGTTCGCCATCTTGGCTCCGCCCCCCTAGTGATACAATTCTTAAGAATTACAAATATTATCTTCCCATTAGGATGGTAATAGTTTAGCCTTATGGCCACCAAGCTTCTGGAAAGATAGTCCCTGCCCTCAAGGAACTCCCAGTTAATGGGAGAGACAATACACAAAGTATACAAATATCATATATAAATGAAAACTGGAAATATTCTGGAAAGATTTTTGTGTTTCTTTTTCCAGGGAGGAGGTATTTTTGTTGTTGTTGTTTATTTTTTTGTTTCTCTGAGTACTTGCCTATTTAACAGATGGGAAGTCCTCAAATAGCCAGGGAAAGTGACTTCCTCAAAGATGTCATGGTTACTTGACAATGAAAGAATTGATGAAATCTTGCCTTTCTGTATTGAGTTTAAATCTCTGGAGTTTCTTCCAGATGCTGTAAGGATTTGGTCTGGCAGTAGAAAAACTAATTTTCACTAGAGCCTTCTTTAAAAAGTCATCAAAATTTCAAACTCTTCGGAAACCATCCTAATCCTTGAGACTATGAGACCAAAGTACTGGGAACAGGTGTTTATAACTTCTGTTATTATTCTATAGCTACCATAGAATAGGACTCAAATTGCCTGATATGCATTCATAAGGAAACATTTGTTAGGTTAGAAAATTATACAGGTGTTGAACAAAGATATTGAGCACATTTGTTGCTGTATTCTTTGATTTTTTTTCCTCTCAAATAAATAATAGCTTTCATTCTTTCCTGTGAAATATTAATAGATAAAAAGACATTCATGAGGGTTCTCCACTAGGAAGTCTGGGTCCCTGTCTTTTTCTCACAAGGATTCACTGAGATCTTGGGACAGAGGGAGGCTGTGTCAATCCCAGACAAAGTAGTGTAAACACTTTTTAATTTTTTTAATTTTTGAAATAAATCAAGCATTTCTATAGCATAACATAGTATAAAGATGATTGTATGTGTAACTGCAAATCTATTATGTACAACTTGCTATTCCTTTTAAATATATAATAAATTTATCAGGTAAATTTCTTTTTTTCTTCCCTCCCCCCTGCCCTACAGATGACTGCCATTAGACAAAAATATGCATGTGTGTATACAAACACATGTATGTATGTAAAAGTATTCAGCACTTTGGTTTAAACATTTAGGTATTTTATTTTTTACTGTTTAACAGTAAGTATCAATGAGTTGTTTAACTAATGTAAATGACATAGTTACTTACTCCTTTTCATGAAGAAGGAAGAGATAGTCCTAGGGTTCTAAGATTCTAACTACAAAATCCATTTGTGCTTTCAAAATTTGATTGTGTTTTTATATGGTAAACACAGCAAATTAATGAAGAAGCATATCCAAAAAAAATACCAAGATCAAGTTCTGAATTGCTTCAGAAGTAATTTTGAAGCAATAGATAGCTAGATAGCTCATAGTCCAAAATTACTTTCCCCAGAAAGAAAGGAGGGGAGGAAAAAGGGAGAAAGAAAAAAGGAAGGAAGGAAAGAAGGAAGGAAGAGAAAGAGAGATTTAAAAAAAAAAAAACAGGGTCTTGGCCAAGACCAATACTTAGATATGACTTTTCCTTCAATTCTACACCAATTAGATGGACAGAAGCAAGTCACGTAATCTGCTTCCTTTTTTAACCAAGGGGATTAATATCTATTGTACCACTTATTTAAAAAAAATTGCTGTGAAAAAAGCATTAGGACTTGAAAAGCTTATGCTAAAATCTTGTTATGGAAGTTTTTATTATTATTATTGTTTGTTCTTATAAAATAGATCTGGATTTTTAAAAAATAGAAAAATTCATGCATAACCCTCTTGTCTACATGTAATCTCTAATACCTAGAAAAAGTTTCTGTCTACTTATAAACCCAAATCTATGGTATAATAAAGAAAATATTTCCAAATAAAAAGGTAGATTTTTTTTTACTTCTTTCTAAGATGTCTTGAAATTATATAGAATTCAAAAAATCATCACAGACTCCTTATTGCTTCAAAAATAAAATACAAAATTTTCAGCTTTGCATTTAAAGTCTTTTACCATCTGGTTCTAGTCTATTCCCCTTTAATTCCTTTATATTCCAGGAAAACTGTCCTACACACTACCCTAACCATAAAGTCACCTTTCATCTCTAAACATTTAGACAGGTTATCTTCCATGCTTAGTATATTCTCCTTCCTCCATGCCAACTTTGAGTCTTTAGTTCCAGCCCCAGGCTCAACTCAGCTGTAGCATTCTACACCTTTTCTTTTCTAATGTTTCTGATTGGCACTATAATGAATAGAGTGCTTACCCTGGAGTTGAGAAAAATCATCTTCATAAGTTTAAATCTGGCCTCACTAGTTATAAGTTTGTGCAAGTCACTTCCCTCTCAGTTCTTCATCTGTAGGGTGAAGTAGTGAAGGAAATGACAAATCATTTCAGCATCTTCTCCAAGAAAACCCCAAATGGGATCATGGAGAATTGGATACAACTGCAAAGACTAAACAGCAATGTCCCTAAATGATTAGTTCCCTCCCTAAGTTCAATTATCTTCTTCTTACATAAGTAGGTACATATTATATCCATCCAGAGTAGGTGCCAACCTCTATTAATGGAGGGAGTTTCCTCACTAGAAGCTTCTTTCTTCATAAAATAACAATTCAAGGTTTTATCTCTAACTGCTTAAAACTCTGGATCTATTTGCCTTCTCTAACTTCCCCAAGTTGCCTAAGCTAATAATTACAACAAGTTTTCTGAAACTTGAAGAAAAAAAAAAAAACTAAATTTATACCAGGCACTCACAAACAAGCTCATTAAAAACTGGTTCTCCATGGCAGGAGATGACTCATCATTTTAGGATCAATATCTTCCTACAGGCAAACAGCAGGGTGGGTACTTTAGGACTTTCCTGAATTTCAAAATTAAAGCTCCAGCTTTCATGATGCCAATAAAACTGCACTACTAAATACCATACCTGAAATCTGAGATTGAAAAATAAATATTTATGAGAAAAATTTCTTCTCTCCTCTAAAATATGCTAAGGATATTTATTTTTCAAATGAGATTGAGTATTTTTCAATTCTAAAAATACTGCAAATCCTAAGAGTTGTTAATAAGAGGAAATTTAAATAAAGAGATATATGTACCATCTATTCTTCTTAAAATGCAGTTTAATAAGTGACTGCTCTTCACAGTTGGAAATAAAATGTTTTGCCATTAGCCAATGCTAAATATTTACAAAAGTTTGAGACAAAAGAGACAGAGACAAAAGTAATTAGAGCTCTTGGTTCTTTGAGCCAATAGCAGCAAGCCTTAAGTATAAAAAGAACAGTTTCCAGTCTTCCTGCTTGTGTCAAGTCATAGGGGTTTCAGTCAAAAGTTGTTAACCAGGCTTGATGTGGTGTTAATCCCTTTCTTGTGACCCCAACTAATAGCCCATTTAACATTTTCTTGAAAGGAACAAAATTACCATTTGTTAAGGAGAGTATTCTAAATACATCTTCCTCTTATCAAAAAGGAGAGCTTGCCTAGTCCATACACTCACACACACACACACACACACACACACACACACACACACACACTCACACACTCACACACACACACACTCACTCTCACTCACAAAGCCAGATGCTAAAAGAGATTTTATGAGTAGAAAAGACATTTTTATTCTAAGTAAAGATAGAAGACAGGATGGTTAGAAATAAAAAATCTCTGCTCTTAATGGACTAGCTTACTATGTGATTTTTCAACAAGTTATTCTCTTGTCAAGTCTTATTTCTTCACTGATAAAATAAGGAGTTTGGGTAATAAGATTTATGACGACCCTTCTTACTATAACATTGTGTGAGTCTATCATCATAGACTAATAGTTTTTGGGGAGTGATTTGAATATATCCCTATTAGGCATGGGGGGGATAAAATAGGTAATCTCGAGAATTGTTGTAGTGAGGGGCAGCAGGCATTTGCCCATTTTCTGGCACTTTGTTTTTAAAGTTAAAATCAGATAAAGGAAGACAAGTATCTGTGTACATTTATATGTTAGCATATGTCTTTAAACATTTCATGAGTTATTGTGCTAGGAAAAATAATTACCAGGGTTTTCCCCCAAATTTAAGAGACCTGGACTTCATGTAGGTGCAACTTTTGGTGCCCAAATGGTGGTGTGTAGTAGTTAGCTCAGCTTGACTGGGGAGAACTAATTGTTAAATTTTTAGTGTGAACATTTACACCTCGAAAATCAGTAAAAACTACAAACCAGAACTTGGTTCATCAGTTTATTTACTGTCTGAATGTAAGAAAGGGGTAGAGAAAATTTGATACATCATGAATACATTTCCTCCCCAGAAAGGCTATTATCAATTATCAAACATTTATTAATACACTGTCTGTCCTTAGTTGACCAGAAAGCCACATCATTATGGCAAGAGGCTACTAGGAATTTCTGCAGGAGCTAACTGGGTCCCAGGGGACAATCCTTGTGGACTTTTATGGAAAACTCACCAAAGTAATGTTTGGGAAACCGGCCAGGGGTGGGTAGTAAAAAGAATAAATGCTGATGAAATGGCAGATCTTGAATAATCAAATTCACTGGACTTTATCAGCTATAGGCTCTTAGGTTTGGAGCTATAAGGAATATTGGAAGCAAAAGATGAGCCTGCTCATTTGGCAGATAAGAAAAATGAGTCCAGAAAAGTTGTATCTCACTAAAGTTCATTAAGGAAAAGGCTGATGAAGGTGGCTTGCTGTACCAGATCCAAAACTATATTATAAAGCAGTGGTCATCAAAACCATTTGGTACTGGCTGAGAAATAGAGTAGTCAATCAGTGGCATAGGATAGGATCACAGGACAAACTAGGCAATAACCATAGCAATTTAGTGTTTGATAAACCTAAAGATCAGCTACTGGGATAAGTACTCACTGTTTGACAAAAACTGCTGGAAAAATTGGAAACTAGTGTGGAAGAAATTAGGGCTTGACCCACACCTAACACCACATACCAAGATAAGATCTAAATGGGTTCAGGATCTAGATATAAAGATTATAAGTAAATTAGAGAAACATAGGATAGTTTACCTCTCAGACCTGTGGAGATGGAATAAAATTATGTCCAAAGAAGAACTGGAACTCTTAATTGAACACCAGATAGATAATTTTGACTATATTAAGTTAAAAAGTTTCTGTACAAACAAAACTAATGCAGACAACATTAGGAGGGAAGCAATAAATTGGGAAATCATACTTACATTTAAGGGTTCTGATAAAGGCCTCATTTCTAAAATATATAGAGAAATGTCTCATGTTTATAAGAATTCAAGCCACTCTCCAATTGATAAATGGTCAGAGGATATGAACAGACAATTTTCAGATGATGAAACTTAAACCATTTCTAGTCACATGAAAAGGTGCTCCAAAAAACTATTAATCAGAGAAATGCAAATTAAGACAACTCTGAGGTATCACTACACACCTCTCAGATTGGCTAAAATGACAAGAAAAGATAATGACGAATGTTGGAGGGGATGTGGGAAAACTGGGACACTGATACATTGTTGGTGGAACTGTGAATGGATCCAACCATTTGGAGAGCAATTTGGAGCTATGCTCAAAAAGTGATCAAACTGTGCATACCCTTGGACCCAGCAGTGTTTCTATTGGGCTTATATCCCAAAGAGATCTTAAAGGAAGGAAAGGGCCTCAATGTGCAAGAATGTTTGTGGCAGCCCTTTTTGTAGTGGCTAGAAACTGGAAACTGAAGGGATGCCCATCAATTGGAGAATGGCTGAATAAATTATGGTATATGAATGTTATGGAATAGTATTGTTCTGTAAGAAACAACCAGCAGGATGATTTCAGAGAGGCCTGGAGAGACTTGCATGAGCTGATGCTGAGCAAAATGAGCAGAACCAGGAGATCACTGCATGGCAACAACAAGACTATATGATGATCAATTATGATGGACAAATCTCTTCAACAATGAAATGTTTCAAATCAGCTCCAATTGTTCAGTAAAGAAAGCCATATATACCCAGAGAAAGGGATATGAAATGTGGACCACAACATAATATCTTCATGCTCTCTATCGATGTTTGCTTGCATTGGATTTCCTTTCTCAGATTTTATTTTTCTTGTAGATACGATTTTTCTTGCACAGCAAGATACGTATGGAAATATGTATACATATATTCGACTTGTCAAGTATTCTGATCTCTGCTCCACTATTAATTCTCTATGTGAACAAGTCTCTACTTTTGGTTTCCTCCTATTTAAGATCATTTCTAAGGTCTTTTTCAGTTGGCATCCTGTGGACCTATGATTTTGTGAAATTGCAGGTGAAGGACACAGTTTCCTCTTGAGCTGTCATCTAATCATAAACAGATTTATTCCATTAAGGTGACTTTCTTTATCACAGGTGTATGCCCACAAGGCCAAACTAGTCCAGAGGTCAGTGTCATTTATGTGGCAAGTACTAAAAGTGAGCTTCACAATAGGAGCGGGTGTTTGGACAGTTATGAAAGAGAAGCAAATAGCAGCCAATTACCTTTTCTTTTTTCAAAAGGTGAAATCTCTTTCCAAAAGCAAGATAACAGAAATCCTTCCATTTGGACACGAGCTTGAGTTTCAGGGATGGATGTGGAGAAAGAAGAGAATGAGGAAAGAAGTAAAGAAGAAAGTCCAATGAGGAAAAGCAGTTCCAATTATGGAATTCGGGAGGTGAGCAAACTTGAAGACAATTGATTTTATAACCATCTCATTTTTGTATAAGAAGAACTTAGACAAATAAATAAAAAAATATACTAAGCAAAATAGAAAAAGGGAAATATATCCCAAAGTTTTTGCCTGCTTAGACCTCAGTGCACTCTGTAAATAACTAATATTGAATTGTTGCTGTTGTTTTTTCTCTGATTTGTTCTTCCCAACTGTTGAGACCTCTAAGAATGCAAGGTATTGTAAATAAGACATTTAATTAATATTATATCAAGTAGAGACAGAAATTTCTTTATTTAATAGAAGAATGCATCCTTCTAACAGGAATAGGAAGCAATATGGTACCTTAGAATGTTGTAGCTTCATGGAATTTAAGTCTTTGCATTATGAATTAATACATCTGCAGACTTTCAATATCTGTGACACTGAACATACTTAGCAGACCATTCAGTGGTTGCTATCAGTGCCTCTCAGACCTTGGCCCTATGGAGACCCTTCCAGAGAACTATAAAGATTATAATAGAAACACATAAAGTATAAGACTATGCTTTTTAAAAAAGGATTCATGCTGAGAGAAATGGAATCAGAGCTGAAGAAGAGCATTTGGAAAGATGAATTTGCAGCATCCAGAGAGATCTCTTCCCCCCCCACACACACACACACACAAAGAGAGGGACAGAGAGAGAGAGACAAACAAAAAACAGACAAAGAGACAAAAACAGACAGCAAGCAGACATAGAGAGATAAATGCATAGAGAAGAAGAGGGAGGGAGGAGAAAGTGAAAGCAAAGATTTGTTTCTATTATTTTTCTTATGGCTTCATGCAATGTTCTTTCTACAGTCATACCCTATCCACTGACCACTAATTTTCTCTCTCTTTCTTTCCTCCTGAAAAGTTTTCTGAAGCTTAGACCCCTCAGACCAATAATTCTTAAACAAGGATCTGTGGATGACAATAAAGATGATGATGATAGTGATAGTAGGCAATTATAATTTACCAGTTTGCAAAACAGTTACATTTCAGAGGGGTCTCTAACTTTGAGGGAGGAAATTAGATCTTTATTTTCACTAATTGAAATTTATCATTTCCTTCAAATATTAAAAACATTATTCTGAAAACTGGTATAGAGTCTTCAGCAAGTTCTTAATAGAATTCAAAGTACAAAAAAATAGTTAAGAACCCTTGCCTCAGACCAAACTTTATGGTTTCTTATTGATGTGGGCATAAGGACTGGACCTGTAATTACATTGGTACAGTGAGCCTTCAGAGGAGAAGATATCCTGTACCAATGCAGGAGGGATTGTTCTCTTTCCAGTGACCCTTCCTGAACTCTTTTTTTGTTGTTGTTCAGTTATTTTTCAGTTGTGTTTGACTCTTCTTTTGTGGTTTTCTTGGCAAGGCCACTGAAGTGGTTTGCCATTTCTTCTCCAGATCATCTGACAAATGAATGTCTGATGCCAGATTTGAACTCAGGAACATGAGTTTTCCTGACTCCAGACCCAATGCATTATGGTGTTCATTAAAACTCTTGGGTTTATATTTTGCACCATACAATTTAACACTGCATTATATACCATCACAATTTTTAGTTGTATAGCCTTTATTGTTGTTGTTTTTTTTAACCCAGAGTTATCTTATTTTCACAACCACACTCTTAAGTCAATTGAGAACTGGGGCCTATATCCTATTCTACTTAGGTTCCTTTAAGTTTCTCTCTCCCCCAAATAACAAAAAACAATAATAGCAATTATAATAGTAATACATTTTATGTAACATTTTAAGGGTTTTATTTTATTTTCCTCCCAGCTACCCTTTGAAGTGGGCAGTACAAATATTTAATCTGATGTGTATTTTTACAGAGAAGGAAACCAAGACTCTTTGACATGAGATTGTTTCATAGTCATACAGATACTAAGGGCCTAAAACACACAGAGTATGAGTCCAGGTTGCTTACTCCAGGTACATCTATATTTCTGCTTTTAAGATTTTGGTAAAAAGAAGAAAAAAGGAGGTGGGATATCAAATTGACTGATGAATGTGATCAGGAAATTAAGACATATCCCTTTGCATAACTGAAAAGATAACTCTATAACAAAATCTGGGACATGGATTTAGAAAATTGTTTTTCATACCCCATGACTGAGGAAGGGTTGGATGAATCCTGAAAGACCTAGATTTTGTAATTTGGAGAAGTAACATAAGGAGCATCATTTAGTGAAAGTAATCTTTCATAAGGTTTCTCATCTGCCTTAGTTGGCTTTCAGAGCTGGGTCATAGATTAGAATGTTCTTTTCATTCATCATGGGTTCTGATCAGGGGAAACCTTATAGTTGTCATGGTAACACACTATAAATATTGACTCCTGAGGATGATTATTAAAACTACAATCACAAAATGGAAATATGGGCCTCTATAGTCTATCAACAGAAGGTCTAGGATTTGTAATACAAAACTATGAATGAATTTGCAACTTCTAAATGTAGTATTCACATAATATTTTTCCTCCATACATCCTTAATTTTATTTTAATGACCACTGAATTTCATTGAAAGATAATACTATCATTCCATTATGCCCTGTGTAAACTGAAGGAGGGGCAATTTATTCACACTTTTGATTGGGTTCACAGCCTATATTCTAATACATTAACTAGCTACTTATTTGGGATTTGTGACGTCTGTGGTCATTTGTAGTTGCTTTGTGCTGTGATGAAATTCACCTTTTTACATGGATTGTCTTGGAAATCTAATCAGACTTCTTGAGAGAGAAATGAAAAGACAATTCTAATAAATTTCTGCAGAGCTACTGTTCTGCTTTGGGTCACTTCCATTTTTCACATTTAATTGGACAATGTTTACTAAGGTGGTAGGGTTTTTTTTCACTGAGATATGGCCTCTCCAGCTGTGCAATGTGGGCAAATATAGCTTTTCACTGGATAATGTGATCTACCTGTCAGGATATACTTGTATAATCTCAGGTCAAAGGAAATGGAATTCTAAAGGAACATAGGATTTTAAACTGGAAGAAACCTTATAAGTACCTTATCTAGTCTTTCCCTTCCCTCCCCCACCCCCATTTTAACAGGTAGGGAAACTGAAGCAGAAAGATGTAACCTGATTTATCCAAGCTCACATCAGAGTTTGGATTTGCATCCAGATTTTTTGATTCCAAAGATTTAGTGATTTTTTTCTACTGAAATTTTTTTACATGCTACTGTAGTAACTAAGTAACTAATAACCAAGTAGCCATCGGGAAACAAAGAAACAGAATAAAGTTAAAAAAATACAAAACGATTTTCAAAATAGAGTCTTTAGCACCCATAAGGAAGCCACAAGGACTTGAATCAAAACTATAGAGTTCTCTGGAAGCTAGGAAAGGTCTATAGCAATTGTGGTTCCAATAGAAGCATAAGAGATTCTGTTGGGTTTAGTCCAATCTAATTAGGAAGGGGAACTTTGAAGGCCCATTGAGAGTTACTGACAAGAAACTTCCACAATCAGTTCTCTTAACCAGGTACTTCTGCTCAGGAGATTGGGGGAAGGGACAATCTGAATGCTCCTGCAACTCAGTGCGACTCCCCTTCACTATAGGGCTCCTTTTTAGGACTGCTAACCTGTGCTAAAATCAATTGATTTATTGATTTTAAACATTTATTAAGCATTTGTTGCATATCAGTCACTCAGATAAGTGCTAACAGTACAAAGACAAAAACTCCAGAAGTTTAATGAAGGATGCACATAGACATATACCAGATAAACAAAATATATAAAAGGTACTCTTATGGAGGAAGACACCAGCCTTTGGGAGTAACAAGAAATGTCTCTTATAGAAGGTGTTGTTTAACTTGGGTTTAAAGGAAGCCTGGGAATCTAAGAAGCAGAAGGGAAGAAGTATACTTTGCATCTGAGAGATAGCTGGTGAAAATATTTAAAGAAAGGAGAAATGTAAGGAACAACAAAAAATCGAAAACACCTTGACTATAAAGAGTAGGAAAATAGAAGAAAACTGGAAAGATGGAATGAAATCAAGTTTGAAGAGCCTTACATGCCAAACAACAGAACTAATAATTAATCCCAGGGAGTCACGGGAATTTATTAACTAAGGTTGAGGTTGGGGAGTGTGACATAGTCAGATATTTGTGTTTTTAAAAAATCTCATTGGCAATTGTGTGGAGGTTTGACTACTGACAGAAACCCAGCAGAGAGGTGAATTAAGATGAATTTTGCAATAGTCTGCCCTACCAAAATAAGTGGCACACTAAAATAATGTAGTGACTGTGTCAGTGAAGAAGGGGAGAAATATAAGAAAACTGATAAACATATGGAAATCATTTGGCAACAGTTTTAATATATGGAGTGAATAATAGTACACAGAAATTTCATTAAGATTTCTGAGACACATACATCAAAACCCAATACTAAAATTAATGCCATAGACTGGAACATTAGGGCTCAAAATAGAGATATTGAAGAGGGGAGGCCTTCACAGGGAGGAATTCATGAGAGCCAATGAAAGAGAATATAAAGAGAAAAGAGAAGAGGGTACAAAACAGAACCTGAGGATGAACCCACATTTAATGATTACACATGGATGAAGAGGAAGCTGAGGATTAGTCAGATAGGCAGGAAAAGAATTAGGAGAGAATAATGTCATGGAAATCGAGTAGGGAAAGACTCTCAAAAAGAGATAGAGAAGTGAAGAGGGATGAGGACTGAAAAAAGTCAATAGATTTGAAATTAAAGAGATCACTGGCAACTTTAGAGAAAGAAGTTTCAGTTGAAATCAGAGGCTTTATAGAAGAAAGTAAGAGAGGAAGTGAAAGAACTGAGTGTAGATAACTTTCAAAGAAAAAGCTAAGAGTAGTATAAATATAAATTTTAGTAGATATGATAGGATCTAGTGAAGGGACCTCATAATATAAGGGGGATGAATATGTTAATAGGCAGAAGGGAAAAAACCAGAGAAAAGGAAGTTCAGAGAGAAAAGGGGGGAAAGGTTGGTAGTGGGGGAGGAGCAGAATCTGATGGGGAAAATAGGAGATCACAATATCAGAAGTAAAGTTGAACATGGCAAAGAAAAGTGCCATCTCTTTATCAGAGGTAAGTTTGAAGGAGGAGATAGTGGAAAATTTTTGGAGATGTGAATTGAAGAAAAAGGGTAAAGAGGAAGTTCACAGACTTTAACACACTTATCTGTGTCATGTCACTTTTAGTGATACATATAAATCCTGATAGGTAACTAGATGGCACAGTGGATAGAGATGAAGGTATGGAGTCAGGAGGAAAATCACTAGTTCCATGATCCTGGGCAAAACACTTAACCTCTCTGCCTCAGTTTCCTCAACTATAAAGTAGGGATAGAAATAATAGCCATCTCACAGGGTTGTTGTGAGGATTAAATAAGATAAGATTCATAAAGAACAGCATAGTGTTTGGCACATAGCAGGTGCTTAATAAATTCTTGTTCTACTACCTCCCCTTATTAATATATCAAAGGGTTAATAGAAATATTACAGTGAAAAAGAATGGGGAACAGTTAAGGTACATGAATGATTAAAAGAAAACAGATTACACAGTTCATGAAAGGCTAGAAGTGATATAAAAATACAGGAATCAGTTCGAACCCTTATATTCCATTTCCATAGGCACATGTATTGAGGGTTTTGTTTGTTTTATTTGATGGGATAAACACAGACTTTGATTCAGAGGTTCTTCTAGAAGTCTACAAGGTAGATAATGATGATTTAAACTAGGATCATGAACATAGGAATGGAATAGCACAGATTTCCAAGTAAAATATATACCTAGTAATACATTTCCTAATCTTAAATAAGCATTTAAGAAAAAATTATGTGTAATTTTGGTTTAATTCTTCTTAATTGATAAAAGAAGCTGCTTATAAATTAACCAAATAATAATTGTTTTCAGATTAAGTACAAAGAGAATGAAAATTGTTAAAGTATTTCTCTGGATTCTTCAAATGGGGAATAAAAATTTGTCTATAGACAGATGGCGCAGTGGATAAAGCACCAGCCCTAAAGTCAGGAGGACCTGAGTTCAAATCTGACCTCAGACACTTAACACTTCCTAGCTGTGTGACCCTGGGCAAGTCACTTAATCCCAATTGCCTCAAAAAAAATCTTGTTTTGTTGCCCATCCACATGGCAACAAAAGCATTTTTTTCCCAGAACCCAGTAAAACTATTTTTAGTGAAGCATCTTTATTCCTGACAATGACTGCAGGGTCCCTTCATCTCCTCTTTCTCTCTCTTTTATCTTCCAACATTGAATTAATTTGTGTATTTTGTAGAATCTCCTCCACAATTTCTCTCCCATTTGATATCTTCTCACATAACCCTCAATCTAGTTCAGGCCCTTATTATTTCTTGTCATTGAGTTAGTAATTGTCTTGCTTATCCCTGTAATAACCTCTTATTTATAGGTCTCCTGGCTTCTCACTTCACTTTCACATAACACAAAAAATAGTCTTGCTCAAGAATTTCTTCTGATAAGCAAACTCCCCAAAATTATCTCACATTTGGACTATAGCAGCAACTTTTTTTTTCCCCTTAGGCAACTGAGGTTAAGTGACTTACCCAGAGTCAAACAACTAGGGAATGTTGTGTCTGAGACCAGATTTGAACTCAGGTCTTCCTGATTTCAGAGCTGGTGGTCTATCCACTGTACCACCTAGCTGCCCCTAGCAGCAGCTTTTTAATTGAACTCTTGGATTCCTGTCTCTTCTTTTCAATACATCTATAGATGCAAACCCCCACAAAAAAAAAAAAAACACTTTCATAAAACATATGATCTTGTTACTCCTTTGCTCAGAAAAATTCAATAGCTTCCTGGTGGTTCTAGGTCAACATATAAACTCTTCATCTTTTCCTCAGAGCCTTTTACAGTCTGGATTTAACCTACATTTTCAGGCTTATTGGCCCTGACTTCCTTCCCACATTCCACATTCCAGGCAAGTTAGCCTATTTGAAATTTTCTGAATTTGGTATTACATTTGTTCTTTCTGTGTTTTCATCTAGTTAGATATGCTCTCTTCTCATCTTCACTTCTTAGGAGTTCCAGTTTCCTTCAGAAGTTTTTCTCATGTGCCATTTCCTATGGGAGTCTTTCCTGAAATCCTTAGTTGTACATTTTCTTCTTCCTCATCAAATGATCATATCTGCATTTTGTTACATAGAGCATTTCTGCCAAGGAAATATAAGGATCTTTGAGTTAAAATCTGCTTTTCATCTTATCTTTGTATCTACAGTACCTGGCTCAATGTCTTTTATAGACACTTAAGAGATTCTTATTGGATTGGTTGCCACACATTTTTTAAAAAATTGTTCGGTTGGTTTTTTTTGTTTTTTTTTGTTTTTTTTTTAAATGTTTTCTACAAGGATATGTTCGGAGATAACAAATGAAGTATGAAATACTAATTTACTTCAATCTTTGTTTTAGTTAGATGTTAAGATTCATTTAACAGCCCACTGGGCTTTGATGAACTTGACCAGCACTGGGAAATATTACTGTGTGGGTGCTCACCAGCCTATTACAACAAAGGGTTCATCTGATCTATCAAGGAGGCTGTAGTGTACTGATCCATATCTGAAGGTTTTAGAATTGTACTCAATACAGTCCATGGGTACAGGAATTACACTAAAATCAAGTCACCATTTTGATGTTGTTCTTCAAAATATCTGTTCCCTCACTTAAGACTCCAATAAAGCCTTGGAAAGAACAGACATGTGTTAAAGTCTCTTTTCAAGATGGGTGAAATTGATTTCCTTATTAGAGGCAGCTAGAAGAAACAGTGAATAAATTGCTGGACCTAGAATCAGGGATGCATGAGCTGAAATCCAACTTAAGACAGCTATGTGATCTTGGGCAAATCACTTCTGATCTTTGTCTGACTCAGTTTCTTTATCTGTCAAATGGTGTAATAATAATAATATGGTTTTATGAGGATAAAATGAGATAATATTTGTGAAACACTTCACAAATCTTAAAGCAATTATTATTTAGATTGCTACAAAAACACTAAATAGAATCTAAGAGAGTGAATTCCAATAGTGGTAATTGTAAAGTCTAATACTTAGACTAAAAAAAGAAGCTTCATACAGATGGCTTGAATATTTATCTAAAATATCACTTTTAGTTAAAGCCTAGTCACATAATCCTTAATATTATGTGGAAATTGACTAAAGACCTCTTTATTCAATTCCAGAAACAAACAATACAAGAGTCTTTTCTAAAATTTTGACCTACAAACCAATAATTTTAATTTTTTTTAAATAAAGAGTTCTGATATATTCATGAAGGACTTTAACTAACTTGCTTCCTAGGATAAGACCATAGTAAAAGAAGGAATTATTCCCACTTAGCCAAACAATTCCATATTGATTGTGATCCATTCTCATTTTCATCATTAGATGGTGACAGTGAGTTCTCTCTGACAGCTGAGTCTTGTGTGGGTTTAAATGTAATCCTGGGCAAGCCTTTTAACTGCTCAGGAGACACAGGCAATCTACCTAAGAGCATTAACCTATGTTACTTGATCTGCATTAGTAGGAGAGTTTCTTCACTGGAGGGCAAAGAAATCATAAGTCTGGTTCCCATCTTTCTCAGTTTCCAAATCAGTACATATATTAAAATTGTACCTACACCTTTCTCCATTTATCTGTGTTTCTATTTGCCTGATTTTGCTAATAAAGGCAAAGAATCTAAGTCCTTTTTATCAGAGCAGAAAATCTCTATCTTGGAATTCATTGCATGCTGGAACACTTGTAATTCATAACATTAGTTTTCCAGAATAAAAGAGCATCTTTTATTCATTTTTTTAAAATCTCTTAAAGTGTCCAACACAATATCTTGCATTAAGGAAGTATCCAGAAAAACATATACCACTATCCTAGTAAATGAAACAAGACTGTAAGGTACAGTGAACACAATGGGCCATAAAGGTTGGAATTCAAAAAGAATTTTGCAAACTAGAACACTCAGTAGAATCTAATAGAATGAATTCTAATGAGACAATTGTAAAGTCTTAATCTTGGACTAAAGAAAGAAGCTTCATACAGATGGCTTGAACATGTGTATATATATATATATATATATATATATATATATATATATATATTATCATCTCTAATTAAAGCATAGTCATATAACCTTTAATATTTAGTGGGAAATGTCTAAAGATTTGTTTATTTAACTCCAGGAACAAAAGGTACAAGAGTCTTTTCTAAAATTTTTGCCCAGGAACCAAGCATTTAATTAATTTAATTATTTTTGTAAAATAAGAGGTTCTGATATATTCACCACTGTGGGATGAATTGTCCTTGTTTCCTAGAACAGGACCATAGGAAATGAAATAATTGTTCACATTTAGACAAAGAGTTCCATGTTGGCTCGGATACTTTCTCATTTTCATCATTGGATGGTGACAGTGAGCTCTTTCACCCATTTCAAAATCATTATTTTAGTTTAATTAAACTACACATCACTGAAACTCTTCTCACAATTCACTGAAACTCTTCTCACTATTAGAGTATCTCTTTCTAATGGTCATACTACCTGATTTAGTTTGCTCTCTCAATGTGCACAAAAATCCAAAGACATCTGTTTTAAGCAAAAACTGAACCTGAAAAAAGTATCGTGTCTTGCCCTTAGTCACACAGTTAAGAGGTTCCACAGACTAAATACAGAAATAGATCTCTCCTTATTCAAAATTCAGATCTTTCATTCCACTACAGACCTGATAAAAAATCCCTCCTCACCTTCTACATCTCCCTTGAAGGTTCAGCTCAACCTCCAGCTCTTATCTGAAGTCTTTCCCAATCTTCTCCCCACCCAGTTAATTCTCTCCTGCAGAAATTACTTGGTATTTTCTTTGAATATGTTTTATATTTATGGAATGGAAGACTGACTCAATCCTCAGACCTACTTCTGGACCTTTGTCCTTTAATATTGAACCTACCCTCCCCAGGAAATGAAAGTGTACAGATAAGAAAGTCTGCTTCCCTATTTGTAGAAGATATTGCTCTTGGTATGATATTTAATTAAATATTCCTTTGTAAATGATGATTAATATCAGCTGGTTAATCAATATTGGGCAAAGCATGCAAAAATAAGGGCTTGAGAGTGCCAGAAACTTCAGGGTTACCCCAAGAACACTGACTGGAGAAGGAGTTACCATCTTCTATGTTTCTAATGGAAGAGTTAGTCTGAGTAGGTAACATTTACTTATGTGGCTATCTGTTGATCCCCCAATAAAATGTAAACTTCTTAAAGGGAGGAACTGTTTTGTATTTTATCTTTGTATCTCTAGTGCTTTGCAAATAATAATGCTTGTTCAACTGCATCTTTGAGAAACACAAAATATTAATTTTAATTATATTTCTAATTTTTTTTATTACCAACAGATAGCTACATGAAAAATTATTCCATAAGCTTTTTTATTATAGCAATTCATTGGAGAATTTCACTAAAGATTCTTTTTCTTTCTAAGTTGGATGGGAACTTAGAGGTAATATAGAACAACTTCACCATGACGATGCAAAAAACAAGGCTTAAGAAATTAAATAGATCTCTAATTTAGAATAGCATTTAAAATCAACTGTGCATAGTGAACTCAATAATAGCACTGGATTATCTTAATTTTCATCTTTTTTATTGTTATGAACTCTTTTAGGTAACGTTAAAACTATGGATTCAATGTGCAATGTTAGCTTCTGTATTACTCTGATGAATTGTCCATTACTAATCTATGAAGGGAAACATTTATTCTGTCTCTTCAATTCTTTTGTATCAGTAAATTAAAATTATCTCATCAGCTCCCATGCATTCATCTATTATATGAAATACTCCAAGATCTACCTAATCAACATTAGATTCTCTCCAGAACTACAGACCAACCTCACCAAATGCCTATTTGGCATTCCCAATTGGAACTCCCTTAAGTTTCTCAAGCTCATTTGTCCAAACCAAAACTCAATATTTTCCCTCCACACTTTTCCCTCTTCCTAAAATCCCTATTTCTCTCATAGGCACCAATATCATTCATGTTAATCAAGATTAATCACGTTGGTGGGACATTGATACATTGGTGGTGGAACTGTGAACGGATCCAACCATTCTGGAGAGCAATTTGGAGCTATGCTCAAAAAGTTATCAAACAGTGCATACCCTTTCACCCAGCAGTGTTTCTATTGGGCTTATATCCCAAAGAGATCTTAAAGGAAGGAAAGGGCCCCACATGTGCAAGAATGTTTGTGGCAGCCATTTTTGTAGTGGTGCATTTTTGGACCACATTTGGACCACAACACTTGCATTGTGTTTCCTTTTTCTGATTTTTTTTGTTAATGTAGATACGATTTTTCTTGTACAGCAAGATAAGTATGGAAACATGTATACATATATTCAACTTGTCAAGTATTTTAATATAATTAACATGTAGTGGACTTCCTGCTATCTAGGGGAGGGGAGGGAACTAGGGGATAAATTTGTAAAGGAAAACTTTGTAAGGATCAATGTTGAAGAACTACCCATATATATGTTATGCAAATAAAAAGCTTTAAAAAAATAAATAAATAAAAATAAGTAAAAAAAAAGATTAACCACTTTAGAGTCATATTAAATATTTTCACATTCAAACAATTGCTAAGTGTTAATAATATCTTATAATCATCTCTTCTCTCTAACTCTCCATTCACAAATTCCTTCCCTAGACTACTACAACAGTGTCCTAATTAATCTAACTTGAATCAGTCCTTGCCCTCTCTAATTCTTTACATAGATTCCAAACTGATCTTTTTAAAGCATGGGTATGATCCCATTATTTCTTTGTTTAATAAGCTACATTGGTCTCAAGAACAGAGGTTCTTTTCTTTTTGCAGGATGGGATGCTTTGTCATGATGAGGAAGCCTATAAATCCCTGAATACAATAATTACTTTGTTTAATTCACAATTGAAGGAAATAATAGAAGTAAGAAGTTAGTGAAAATAAAGATGTATTAGTTTTCCCATCCAAATTCACTGACCCTTTAAAGATACCTGCTCTAGTAGAAAACATGAACTCTTCTGTTTGATTTTTAAAGTCTAATTCCAGATAGACCACATTTTCAGGCTAATTTTACATTATATCCTTTTATTCATTTATTTTCATCAAAACTAGTCTGTCTGCTATTTCCTATAAATGTATTTTATTTCCAGTTTCTGGTCATTTGTATAGACTCTCCACTATAGGAGGAATGCACTTCCTATTTACTTCCACAACTGAGGATTCCTAGTTTCCTTCAAATTCCAAGTCAGTTCCTTCTCACTGGAAAAAGCCCATCCTGAGCCGCCCTGTTATTAGTGTTCTTATTTCAGTGTATATTTTGGATTTAAATATGTGTGTGAGCAACAACAAGACTGTGTGATGATCAACTGTGATGGACTTGGCTCTTTTTAATAATGCAGTGTTTCAGGCCAGTTCCAATAAATTTGTGATGGGGAGAGTCATCTGGATCCAGAAAGAGGACTATGGAGACTGAATGTGGATCACAACATAGTATTTTCACCTTTTTGTAGTTGTTTGATGGCTTTTTTTTCTTTCTCATTTTTTCCCTTTTTGATCAGATTTTTCTTGTGACGCATGAAAAATGTGGAAATTGCACATTTTAAAACTATATTGGATTACTTGCTGTCTAGGGGAGGAGTTGAGCAGAAGGGAGGGAGAAAAATTTGGAACCCAAAGTTTTGCAAGGATTGAAAACTGCATGTATTTTGAAAAAGCTATTATTTAAAAAAATATGTGTATGTATGTATATGTGTGTATGCATGTGCAATGTTGTTTCTAAAACATTGTAAGCTCCCAGAGATCAATAAGTGATTCACTTTTGTCTTATAGCAGTATTAAATCCAGACCCTAGTGCATAGTAGGTTCTTAATAAATACTTCTTGAGTTTATTTTCTTTCAAGAAATAGATTCCCTGCTTTTTCCTCAGTACCATTAAACTCCACTTACCCTGCACTAATTTGAAGTATCTGTATTCCAAGTGTAGTAATCAAAGACTTTCTTACTTTTTGTTCTGCTTTCAATTTTAAAAACCATTAAGATCAACAGAAAGGTCTTCTGGAGTCATGTCTCTTAATGTTTTTTTTTTAAAATTGGAAGCAGAATAAAAAGTAAGAGAGTCTTTGATTACAACCCTTGGAATTCAGATACTCTTTCTTTTCTCTCTGTCTTTCTGTTTCTCTCTCTCTGAATGTCTCTGCCTGTCTTCTCATATCTTCTCTCCTCTCTTTCCTCCTCCCTCTTTCTCTCTTTCCCTGTCCCCCTGTTTTCTACCCTTCTCCCCTTCTTTTGCTTCTAGTTTGGTGATTGAAAGTTCTGTGTTCTGCCTGGCCTTCTGCAAGTCATATTCTCATATCCTGAAAACTTGTTTCTAGCCATCTTCTCCTGCATAACTCTTTAGACAAGTCTGGTGGATAAGGCTTATGTTTAGAAGAAAATAGGTCTTATGGAGAAATCAATATTTAAAAAAAATCATGAAGTCAAGTCAACAATTAATGATCTATGATATACTAGGCATTGTGATGAGTGTATGAAAAAAGGCAAAAACAATTAAAAACAGTCTTTGCCTTCAAGGAATGTATGGCAGTCTAATGGGGGAGAAAGAGGCAGCTAGATGGCTCAGCAGATACATCTTAGATCTGGAATCAGGAAGACTTGATTTCAAATATGACCTTATATACTTATTAGCTGTGTAACTTTGGACAAGTCATTTCTGCTTGCTTTAATCCACAGGAGAAAGAAAGGGAAATCACTCTGAAGAGTCAGATATGACTGAATAACAAAAATGGGAAAGACAATATGCAAACAGTCAATAGTCAACAAACTTTCATTAATCACCTAACATAATAAATACTGCAGATACAAATAAAAGAATAAAGATAGTTCTTTCTATCAAGGAACTTACATTTTAATAGGAAAAGAAAGTTAAAAAATTGAAGAGAGGGGAGGGTAAAATAAGTATCTGTTTTCAGTAGAGAAGTCAAAGAAGAAAAGAAATGAATGCTATTAGACGGGTCCAAAGTTAGTGCTGCCAGAGAGATTGGTGAAGTATGAATTGAGTGCTGCCAGAGAAGTTAAAATGTATAAAATGAGTGTAGTCAGGTGGTAAATGAGGAGTTGTTTGAGGAGACAAGAGTCTCTAAGGATGCACAATCATGTGTATAAGAAAAATATAGATAGGATAAATTAGAGCTTATCAACAGAGAGGAGGCATTAACATCAAGAAAAAGTCAGAAAAGGCTTCTTTTCAGAGAAAAGATGAAGAGGGAGGGAATTCTGTAGATGTGATACAGACAGTAAAAATGTCCAGAGTTGGGAGTTGGAGGGTCACATGCAAAGAAGAGAAAACCAATGTCCCTGAACCATTAGAGTACATAGAAGAAAATAAGGTGGAAAATGGAAAAGGAGAAAGGGACCAGATTATGAATCATAATAAATAATAAGGTTTTCTATTTGATTTTAGAGATGATATGACCCAGAGATGATATGATATCAATATAGATTTTTTAATAGGAAACTGACATAGTCAAATCTTCACTTGATGAAAAATCAGTTTGACTGATGAGTGAAGGATAGAGTGGAATGGTTTATAGCAATAAGACCAACTAGCAGATGATTACAAATGCCATATGTGAAGTGATGAGGTTTGGACCTGGGTAATAGTGGTATCAAAAGAGAATAAGGGGTATATATGACGGATGAGACCAAAATAGAATTTATTGGCAATTAATTGAATAGAAGAGATGACAGAGAGTGGGGAGTCAAGGAGGGCATCATGATTGTGAACCTGAGTGCCTGAAAAGATGGTGGTACTCTCAAACAGGAAGTTAGGAAGAGGAAAAGTTGGAGCAGGGGTGATGATTCCAATTTTGGACACACTGAGTTTAATTTGACTGTGGTATATCCAGTTCAAGATGTCTAATTAAAAACTGAATATGCAAGACTAGGGGCAAAGAAAGACAGCTGAAAAAATAAATATGAGAATAATCAGGTAAGAAATGAAAGGAGAGGGAGCCAAGATGACAGAATAAAGTCAGGAAGTTGCTTGAGCTCTCCCAGTTTCCCTCAAAGACCATATGAGACTAAGTCTCTGAATAGTTTGACAGAATGAAACCACCTTCCAGTTCAAGATAGACCTCAAAAAAGATCAGTTTCACTGGGATGAAAAGGAATGTGCATCTCAGCTCAGACAGAGTCTGGGAAAGCCAATGAATGGATCTTAATCACAGCAGATCAGCAAGTAAGACCCTCAGTCCTAACTTAGTAGTTGGACAAACCAGAACCTCCAAAAGGCAATTCCTGGAAATAACTATCTCCTGGAAAGAACAGGCAAAGCTATCCCCTGCAAAAGGGACCCCTGTGCTCAAAGCCAAAGCTAAGGACTGCACAGTAACCTTACAATGTTCCCTTTACCCCAGGAACAGAGCTCAATTATAAAGGTAAAAAAAATAGGAAATACCAAAAGAAAAGGAATAGAAAGGATCAAGAAACAGAAAAGAACTTTGACCATAGAAAACTACTATAGTGACAGGGAAGACCAAAACACCAACTCAGATGAGGACAAAATGTCTACAAGAGGAAACTCCCCAAAGTGATATAAATTGGTTTGAAGCCCAAAGAGACTTCTTGGAAATGTGGAAGTGGTCATAAAAAACTTTCAAAGACAAATAAAAGAGGTAGAAGGAAAAAACAAGAAAATAAATGAAAGATATGCAAGAGAGAGTCAACAGCTTGAAAAAGAAAAGCAATTCCTTAAAAAATATAATTGACCAAATGCAAAAAAAAAATCCACTGATGAAAACAATACCTTGAAAAGCAAAATTAATCAAATGGAAAAAGATACAAAGACTAACTAAATAAATTATGCATTAAAAATTAGAATGGAACAAATAGAAGTTAATGACTCAATGAGACATCAAGAATCAATCAAACAAACTAAAAAGAATGAAAAAAATGGAAGAAAATGTAAAATATCTCATTGCAAGAACATCTGACCTGAAAAATTGATCCAGGAGAGACCATTTAAAAATCATTGGTCTACCTGAAAGTTATTCCTGAAATAATAGCCTGGATACCATTCTTTTAGAGAGCAAGGAAAATTGCCCTGATATATTAGAAACAGAGGGGGAATTAGTCATTGAAAAAAAATCCATCAATCTCTTCTAAAAAGAGATCCCACAACGAAAACCCCAAGGAACATTGCTGCAAAACTCCAGAACTATAAAATCTCAAGGAAAAAATACTGCAAACTGCCAGACAAAAGCAATTGAAAGATCAAGGAGCAACAGTCAGAATTACCCAGGATCTGGCACAATCTAAAATAAAGGATTGGAGGACCTGGAACACCATATTACACAAGGCAAAGAATCTGTTATTACGACAAAGAATTAATTATTCAGCTAGACTGAGTATCATCTTTCAGGGGGAGGAAATGGATTTTAATTAAGTAAGAGACTTTCAATCATTTCTATTGAAAAAAAATTAAACAGAAAATTTGATCTTTGAACACAATACTCAACAGAAGAATACAAAGGTAAAAAGGGGAAAATATATATTATTTAAAGGTTAAACAGTTTATATCCCTACAATGGAAAATGATATCTGTAACTCTTGAAGATTGTATCTGTCACTGGCACAGACAGGGAGGCATCACATGGTTGTGAATGAACTGTGATGTGATGATATGAAAGAAAAAGATATTAAGGGGTGGGAAATGGATTGTGTTGAGAGAAGACAAAATGTAGGTATAATAGGACAAAATAGATCACATGAAGTGATGTAAAAGACCTATTACATTAGTGGGAAAGTAGGAAGGGGTATGAGCATTATCTGAAACTTGACCTCATCAGTTTTGGCTTAAAGAGGGAATAATTTAATCATTCAATTCTGTATAAAAATTTATTTTATCTTATAAGGTAGTAGAAGTAGAAAGAGGAGAGAAAAGGGAGAAGCTAGATAGAAATAAGAGTAGAAATACTAGGAGAAAAGGGTAAGAGAAGGGATAGGGATGGTAGAAAATAGGGGTGGTAATGGGCGGAGTGGGGTTAAAAACAAAATACTACTAAAGAAGGACATGGTGGAAAGAGAGAACAAAAGTATATGCAGGGGGAAAATAGGATGGAGGGAAATACAGAACTGATAATGATAACTATGAATGTAAATGGGATGAACTCTCTCATAAAATGGAAGTGAATAGCAGAGTGGATTAAAAAACAGAACCCTACAATATATTGCTTACAAAAAAACACATTTGAAACAGAGAGATAAATACAGAGTAAAAGTAAGAGGCTGGAGTAGAATTTATTATGCTTCAGCTGAAGCAAAAAAACAAAAACAAACCAACAAAAAAAAAACAGGGGTAGCAATTCTAATTAAAAGAGGAAAGGAAGGAAAATATATCTTGATAAAGGGTGCCATAAATAATGAAGTATTAATGATATTAAATGTACGTGCACTAAGTGGTAGTACGTACAAATCCATAGAGAAGACATTAAGCCAGTTACAGGGAGAAATAGGCAGGAAAACTATATTACTGGGGGACCTCAACTTTCTCCTCTTAGAATCACACAAATATAACTGCAAAATAAAAAGGAAAAAAAATAGAGAGGTTAATAGAATCCTGGAGAAAACTGAATAAAGACAGAAAGAAATACACCTTTTTCTCCTCAACAATACCTGGCACCTATAAAAAAAATTAACCATGTATTAAGACATAAAAACTTTACAATCAAACACAGAAAGGCAGAAATTGCAAATACTTCCTTTTCTGACCATGATGTAATAAAAATTATATTCAATAAAGGGCCAGGGAAAATATACTAAAATCCAATTGGAAGTTAAATAATCTAATTCTAAAGAATGAATAGGTCAAACAACAAATCACAGAAACAATGCATAATTTTATTCAAGAGAATGATAATAATGAGACAATATAACAAAACCTATGGTATGCAGCCAAAGCAGTTCTTAGGGGAAATTTTATATCTCTAAATACTTATGTGAATAAAATAAAGAGGAGATCAATGAGTTGAACAAAAACTTAAAAAGCTAAAAGAAGACCAAATTAAAAACTCCCAATTAGATACCAGATTAGAAATTCTGAAACTCAAAGGAGAGATTAATAAAATTGAAATTAAGAAAACTATTGACTTAATTAATAAAAATAAGAGTTGCTTTTATGAAAAAAAAAATAGATAAATCTTTGGTTAGTGTGATTAGAAAAAGGAAATAAAAAAAACAAATCATCAGCATCAAAAATGAAAAGGGTGAATTTAGCACCAATGAAAAAGAAATTAAAGCAATAACTAGGAGTTATTTTGTGAACTTTATAGCAACAAATCTGACAATCTCATCAAAATGGATTAATATTTACAAAAATTTAAATTGCCCAGATTAACAGAAAAGAAAATAAGTTACTTAAATGGTCCCAGTCTGGAAAAAGAAACTCTCTAAGAAAAAAATCTCCAGGGCCTGATGGATTTACAAATTAATTCTACCAAACATTTAAATAATTCCAATTTTTTGTAAACTACTTGGAAAAATATGTATGAATTTGGTACTGATACCTAAACCAGGAAGAGCCAAAATAGGGAAAGAAAATTAGAGACCTATCTCCCTAATGAATATTAATGCAAAAATTTTAAATAAAGTATTAGCAAAGAGATTACAGCAATTTATCAGCAGACTAGTATGCTCTGTTCAATTGAAATTTAAACCAGGAATGTAGGGCTGGTTCAATTATCAGGAAAACTATTGCCATAATGGATCATATCAATAACAAAACCAACAGAAACCATATGATAATCTCAACAGATGCAGAAAAAGCTTTTGACAAAATATAACACCTTTTTCTATTAAAACCGTTACAGAGAATGGGGTTAAAAGAAGTTTTCTTTAAAATAATAAGCAGCGGGGGCGGAGTCAAGATGGCGGAGTGAAAAGGTGACTCTCTGCCTCTCCTCCGATCTTCTCTCAAATCAGCAATAAAATAAGCCTCTGAACTGATCTTCAAGTCAACAAACTCAGAAATATTTGGACACTTTTCTGAAGAACATCATATCAAGTTTGTCTAACTCGGACAGAGAGATAAATAGAGGACTCCTGTTTAGGCCTGAAGTGAGGGTGGGACTCAGCTCAACTCATCTTGGCAGAAACTCCAAACTCCAAACTCCAAATTCCAAACACCTGGAGTTTATCTGAAGCACTCAGGACACTCTGCTCTGATTGGGGGCAGGTGTTCTGGCAGACTTGCCTTGTTTAAGGAGTAATTCGGACTTAGTCCTAGCCCCCACCGCCCCAGCACCTTAAATTAATTTGCCGAAGTGCCCCAGGGCATAGAATTTCAGCTGCCTTTCAGCGCTGGTTTTTCCCTACCTTAAAGAGATATGTCTAAAAAAAAATGAAGAAGCAAAAGAGAGCTCTCACCATAGACAGCTTTTATCAAGACAAACCATGACCCCAGATCCTGAGGTTCCGTTACACAAAATGCCAGAAGAAGGTATTAAAGACCATCACTGGTCACTTTTTCAAAAGGCCTTTCTGGAAGATTGCATAAAGAACCTCAAAAGAGAGCTGGAGGATAAATGGGAAAATAAACTGAAATCACTGCAAGAAGGATATGATGCACTGCAAAAGAGATATGAAAAAGATACCAATTTATTGAAAAATAAAATTAGTGAAGTGGAAAAGGAGTGCAATGAACAAATTGGCCAGTTACAAAAGGAGCTTAAAAAGGTAACTGAAGAAAACAACACTTTAAAAATGAGAATTGAACAAATGCAAGTGAATGGCTCAATAAGACTTCAAGAATCAGTCAAACAAAAACAAAAAAATGAAAAATTAGAAGAAAATATGAAATATCTCCTAGGAAAAACAACTGACTTGGAAAATAGATCTAGGAGAGACAATCTAAGGATTATTGGAATTCCTGAAAGCCATGATGAAAAAAAGAATCTAAACACTATCTTCCAGGAAATCCTGAAAGAAAACTGCCCTGACATTGTAGAATCAGAAGGCAAAATCACCATTGAAAGAATTCACCAATCACCTCCTGAAAGAGACCCCAAAATTAAAACCCCAAGGAATATCGTGGCTAAATTTCAGGACTATAGCACCAAGGAAAAGATTCTTCTAGCAGCTAGAAAGAAACAATTCAAATACCGAGGATCAATAATTACAATCACACATGATCTGTCAGCCTCCACATTGAAGGATCGAAGGGCCTGGAAACAGATATTCCGAAGGGCAAAGGAACTTGGATTACAGCCAAGAATAACCTATCCAGCTAGAATGAGCATTATCCTCCAGGGAAGAAGATGGTCATTCAATGATATAGATGAATTTCACCTATTTCTAATGAAAAGACCAGATCTGAACAAAAAATTCAACATCCAAACACAGAACTCAAGAGATGCATAAAAAGGTAAAAAGGAAAGGACTCTTGAGAACTTCATTTTTACTAGGGGGATACTTAAAGTTTGGGGGTATAATTAACTAGATATTACTTTGATAATATGAAAAAGAGAACTAGAGGGGGAAAGGTTGTCATACTGGGGAAAAGAGGGAAAAAGTGGTAAAATAAGATCTAAAAAAAAGGAGGTAAAAACAAGGTAAAATCACTTGAACAGGCAAAGAAAACCTAATGTAATTGAAAGAAAGAGGGGAGGGAGATGAGCATTGTGTAAATCTTACTCTCATCAGGTTGGGCTCTAAAAGTGTACATCAAACATTTGATTTCACATAGAAACTTGTCTGTTGCTAGAGGGAAGTGGGAGAGAAAGGAGGAAAAGTAAGGGACAAACTAATAGAAGGGAAAATAAAAGAATCAGGGGAAAGGAGTAAAAACAGGGGGAGGGGATCTAAAGGGTAGAGTATTGTTTGGGGGAGGGGGTCATCAAAAGCAAATTACTGAGGAGGGGGGAAGGGAGAAAAGGGAAAGGAAAGGGGAAAACATAACTTGGGTAAATAAGATGGCAGGAAATAAGGAATTAGTTATTCTAACTGTGAATGTGAATGGGATGAACTCTCCGATAAAGCGGAAGCAGATAGCAGACTGGATAAAAAATCAGAATCCCACAAAATGTTGTCTACAAGAAACATATCTAAAACATAGTGACACATATAGGATGAAGATTAAAGGCTGGAGCAGAAGCTATTATGCTTCAGGTGAACAGAAAAAAAAGCAGGGGTAGCAATCCCTATCTCAGATCAAGTAAAAGCCAAGATAGATCTAATCAAAAGAGATAAGGAAGGAAACTATATTTTATTAAAGGGTACCATAGATAATGTAGCAATATCAATACTAAATATATACGCACCAAGTGCAATAAGTAATAATACTTATTAATAATTAATAAGCAATAAGTAAGTGCAATAGCATCCAAATTCCTAGGGGAGAAATTAAGAGAGATGCAAGAAGAAATAGACAGCCAAACTATGCTACTGGTGGATCTCAACCTTGCTCTCTCAGAATTAGATAAATCAAACCACAAATTAACAAGAAAGAAACTAGGGAGATAAACCAATTGTTAGAAAAGTTAGGTATGATAGATCTATGGAGAAAGTTGAATGGAGACAGTAGGGAGTTTACTTTTTTCTCAGCAGTCCATGGAACCTATATAAAAATTGACCATGTGTTAGGGCATAAAAACGTCAAAATCAAATGCAGAAAGGCAGAAATAGTAAATGCATCTTTTTCAGATCATGATGCAATAAAAATCACATGCAATATAAGGCCAGGAGAAAATAAACCAAAAGTTAATTGGAAATTAAATAATCTAATCCTGAAGAATGAATGGGTGAAAGAGCAAATCATAGA
Source organism: Myrmecobius fasciatus (assembly GCA_023553655.1). Classification (NCBI taxonomy): domain Eukaryota; kingdom Metazoa; phylum Chordata; class Mammalia; order Dasyuromorphia; family Myrmecobiidae; genus Myrmecobius; species Myrmecobius fasciatus. The sequence continues at coordinate 31,321 of JAJPUD010010599.1, read as the reverse complement.
CACAATCAATAATTTCATCCAGGAGAATGACAATAAGGAGACAACATACCAAAATTTGTGGGATACGGCCAAAACGGTTATAAGGGGCAATTTTATATCTCTAGAAGCTTACTTGCATAAAATAGAGAAAGAAAAGATGAACGAATTGGGCTTATTATTAAAAAAAAATAGAAAAAGAACAAATTAAAAACCCTCAATTAAATACCAAATTGGAAATTCTAAAAATAAAAGGAGAAATTAATAAAATTGAAAATAAGAAAACTATTGAGTTAATAAATAAAACTAAGAATTGGTTCTACGAAAAAAAACAACAAAATAGATAAGCCTTTAGTTAATTTGATAAGAAAAAGGAAAGAGGAAAATCCAATTGTTAGTCTCAAGAATGATAAGGGAGAACTTTCCTCAAATGAAGAGGAAATTAGAGCAATAGTTAGGAGTTACTTTGCCCAACTTTATACCAGTAAGTTTGATAATCTAATGAAATGGAGGAATATCTACAAAAATATAGATTGCCCAGGTTAACAGAAGAGTATATAAATTATTTAAACAGCCCCATATCAGAAAAAGAAATAGACCAAGCTATTAACCAACTCCCTAAGAAAAAATCTCCAGGGCCAGATGGATTTACATGTGAATTCTACGAAACATTCAAAGAACAATTAATTCCAATACTACACAAACTATTTGAGAAAATAGGGACAGAAGGTATACTACCAAATTCCTTCTATGATACAGATATGGTACTGATAGCTAAACCAGGTAGGGTGAAAACAGAGAAAAAAAACTATAGCCCAATTTCCTTAATGAATATTGATGCAAAAATTTTAAATAAGATATTAGCAATGAGATTGCAGAAAGTCATCCCCAGGATAGTACACTAAGACCAAGTAGGATTTATACCAGGGATGCAGGGCTGGTTCAATATTAGGAAAACTATCAGCATAATTAATTATATTAATAACCAAATTAACAAAAAACATATGATTATCTCCATAGATGCAGAAAAAGCCTTTGATAAAATCCAACACCCTTTCCTATTAAAAACACTAGAGAGTATAGGAATAAATGGGCTTTTCCTTAAAATGATCCATAGCATCTATTTAAAACCATCAGCAAGCATCATATGTAATGGAGACAAACTAAAACCATTCCCAATAAGATCAGGAGTGAAACAAGGCTGCCCACTGTCACCATTACTATTTAATATTGTATTAGAAATGTTAGCTTTAGCAATAAGAGCAGAAAAAGAGATAAAAGGAATCAGAGTAGGTAATGAAGAAACCAAATTATCACTCTTTGCAGATGACATGATGGTATACTTAGAGAACCCTAGAGACTCAACTAAAAAACTACTAGAAACAATTCACAACTTTAGCAAAGTGGCAGGATTCAAAATTAATCCACATAAATCATCAGCATTTTTATATATTACCAACAAAGTTCAGCAGCAAGAGGTACAAAAAAGAAATTCCATTCCAAATAGCAGATGATAGGATAAAATATTTGGGAATCTATCTGCCAAGGAAAAGTCACAAACTACATGAACTAAACTACAAAACACTTTCCACACAAATAAAATCAGACCTAATCAATTGGAAAAATATTAAGTGCTCATGCATAGGTAGAGCAAATATAATAAAAATGACAATACTACCCAAAATAATCTACTTATTTAGTGCCATACCAATCAAACTCCCAAGAAACTATTTTACAGATCTAGAAAAAATAGTAGCAAAGTTCATTTGGAAGAACAAAAGGTCAAGGATTTCAAGGGGGTTAATGAAAAAAAGGCAGATGAAGGTGGCCTCGCTGTACCATATCTAAAACTATATTATAAAGCAGCGGTCATCAAAGCTGTTTGTTACTGGCTAAGAAATAGAGCAGTGGATCAGTGGCACAGAATAGGTTATCAGGAAAACCTAGGCAATAACCTTAACAATCTAGTGTTCGATAAACCCAAAGACCCCAGCTATTGGGATAAATACTCACTATTCGGCAAAAACTGCTGGGGAAATTGGAAACTAGTGTGGAAGAAAATAGGGTTTGACCTATACCTAACACCACATACCAAGATAAGATCTAAATGGGTTCAGGATCTAGATATAAAGAGGGATTTGGTAAGCAAGTTAGAGGAACGTAATATCGTTTATCTCTCATACCTGTGGAGATGGAATAAATTTATGTCCAAAGAAGATCTGGAACTCCTAATTGAACACCAGATGGATAATTTTGATTATATTAAGTTAAAAAGTTTCTGTACAAATAAAACTAATGCAGACAAGATTAGGAGGGAAGCATCAAATTGGTAAACCATCTTTACATTTAATGGTTCTGATAAAGGCCTCATTTCTAAAATATATAGAGAATTGTCTCATATATATAAGAATTCAAGCCACTCTTCAATAGATAAGTGGTCAAGGGATATGAACAGACAATTTTCAGATGATGAAATCAAAACCATCTCTAGTCATATGAAAAGTTGCTCCAAATCACTATTTATCAGAGAAATGCAAATTAAGACAACGCTGAGGTACCACTACACACCTGTCAGATTGGCTAAAATGACAGGAAAAGATAATGATGAATGTTGGAGGGGATGTGGGAAAAATGGAACACTGATACATTGTTGGTGGAACTGTGAATGGATCCAACTATTCTGGAGAGCAATTTGGAGCCATGCTCAAAAAGTTGTCAAACTGTGCATACCCTTTGACCCAGCAGTGTTTCTACTGGGCCTATATCCCAAAGAGATCTTAGAGGAGGGAAAGGGCCCCACATGTGCAAGAATGTTTGTGGCAGCCCTTTTTGTAGTGGCTAGAAACTGGAAACTGAAGGGATGCCCATCAATTGGAGAATGGCTGAACAAATTATGGTACATGAATGTTATGGAATATTATTGCTCTGTAAGAAACGACCAACAGGACGATTTCAGTGAGGCCTGGAGAGACTTGCATGAACTGATGCTGAGTGAAACGAGCAGAACCAGGAGATCATCATACACAGCAACAACAGTATTACATGATGATCAATTCTGATGGACAGGGCTCTCTGCAACAAAGAATTGTCTCAAACCAGTTCCAATTGTTCACTGAAGAAAACCATATACACCCAGAGAGAGGGATATGAAATATGGACCACAACGTAACATTTTCATGATCTCTATTGACATTTGCTTGCATTGTGTTGCCTTTCTCTGATTTTCTTTTTTTCTTGTAGATAGGATTTTTCTTGAATAACTTGTCAAGTAATTCAACATTATTAACATGTCATGGACTTCCTGCCATCTAGGGGAGGGGAGGGGATTGGGGGTAAAATTTGTAATGGAAAGCTTTGTAATGATCAATGCTGGGGAAATGTTATACATATGTTATACAAATAAAAAGCTTTAAGAAGTTCAAAAAAATAAAATTAAATTTAAAACAAATAAAATAAAATAAAATAATAAGTAGTATCTTTTTAAAAACCAACAGCAAGCATTATTTGTAATAGAATGAAGCTGGTTGCCTTCCCAATAAAAACAGGAGTGAAATAAGGATGTCCATTAACACTACTATTATTCAATATTGTTCTAGAAATGTTAGCTTTAGGAATAAGAAAAGAAATAGAAATGAAAGGAATTAGAATAGGCAATGATGATGAGATAAAACTATAACTGCAGATGACATGAAGATATACTTAGAGAATCCTAGAAAATTATTCAAAAGCCTACTGAAAATAATTAACAGCTTTAGCAAAGTTGCAGGATAATAAACCCACATAAATCATCAGCATTTCTATATATTATTAACAAAGCTCATCAGCAAGAGATAGAAAGATAAATTCCATTTAAAATTATGGTAGACAAAATAAAATACTTGAGCATCTACCTGTCAGGACAAATTCAGGAACTATATGAGCACAATTGTAAAACACTTTTCACATAAATAAAGTCTGATCTAAACAATTGGAAAAGTATCAATTGCTCATGAGTATGCTGAGCTAATATAATAAAAATGACAATTCCACTTCAATTAGTCTACTTATTCAGTTGCCATATCAATGAAACTGCCAAAAATATTTAATGGAGTTAGAAAAAATAATAACAAAATTCATCTAGAAGAACAAAAGATCAAGAATATCAAGGGAATTAATGGAAAGAAAAATACAAAGAATGGTGGCCTAGAATTACCAGATCTAAAACTATATTATAAAACAACAGTCATCAAAAGCATTTGGTACTGGCTAAGATATAGAATGGTGGTCCAGTGGAATAAATTAGACACACATGATACAATAATCAATGACTATAGTAATGTAGTATTTGATGAACCCTAAACTCTAGCTCCTGGGATACAAACTCATTATTTCACAAAAATTGCTGGACAACTGGAAAATACTATATCAGAAACTCACTATAGACTTACATTTCATAATCCACACCAAAACAAGTTCAAAATGGGTATACAATTTGGTCATAAAAACTAATACCATAAGCAAATTAGGAAAGCAAAGGATAATTTACTTCAGATCTTTAGAGAGGGAATGAATTTATGACCAAAGAACAACCAGAGAATATTATGAAAGGCAAAATGAACAATTTTGATAACATTAAATTAAAAATGTTTTGCACAAAACAACCAATAGAAATAAGATTAAAAGATAAATACAAATCTGGGAAGAAATTTTTTTTAGCCAGTGTTTCTGATAAAGGTGCCATTCCTAAAATATATAAAGAACTGTGTCAAATTTATAAGAATACAAGTCATTCCCTAATTGATAAGTGGTGAAAAGAACATTAACAGACAATTTTCAAATGATAAAATTAAAGCCATCTATAGTCATATGGAAAATGCTGTAAATAACTCTTGATTAGAGAAATGCAAACTAAAACAACTCTGAGATACCACCTCGCATCTCTCAGATTGGCTGACATGACAGAAAAAGATATGATAAATCTTGGAGGGGATGTGGGAAAACTTGGATCCTAATATATTGTTGGTGGAGTTGTGAACTGATCCAAACATTCTGGAATTATGCTCAAAGAGCTACAAAACTCTGCATACCCTTTGACCAACAGTACTACTACTGGATCTGTTTCTCAAGGAAATCATAAAGGAGGGATGTTTGTAGCAGTTTGATGTCCATCAATTGGGGAATGGTTGAACACGTTGTAGTATATGAAAGTAATGGGATATTATTGTCCTAGAAAAAATAATGAACAAGATGATTTCAGAAAGACTTGGAAAGACTTACATGAACTGATATAAACAAAACAAACTGAACTAGAAATATATTGTATATGGTAACAACAAGATTTTGCCATCATCAACCATGAAAGACTTGGCTCTTCTCAGTGATTCAATGCTGACGTCAAGCCCAATAACCTTTGGATAGAAAACACCATCTACATCTAGAAAGAGAACTATTGGGATCATAGCTGTAAATCAATACATGTTATGTTCACTTCTTTGTTCTTTTTTTTTGTCTCCTGTGTTTTTCCCTTTTGTTCTGATTTTTCTCTCTAAACATTAGTCATAAAAATGTGTATTTTAAAAGTTAAGATGCATGTATAACCAGAAAAAATAAATAGAAATGTTAGAAATGGAAGGAGAGAAAACATTCAGGATAGAAATTTAGGGGACACAACAATATCATGAAAAAGAAAGATATTAAGGAAACTACCTTAGTTCTAATAGAACCATTTCCTTTTCTTTAAAGCAATTCTTTATTTAATTAAATATTTCCAATTACATGCAGAATTTTTTGAATATATTCATTGTCTAAAATTTTGAGTTCCAAAAAAAGTGAAATTATGCAAAACATATTTCTATATTAGTCACATTACAAAACAAAACAAAAAACCAAACCAAACTCCCCCAAAATGTACACACAGAGAGAAAAATAAAGTTTAAAAAGTATGCTTTCACCTGAATTCAGAATTCAATCATTATCTCTCTAAAGCTCCATAGCATTTTTCAGTATATCTTATTTTGGAATTGTTTCAATAGGAGCAACTCAGTCTTTCACAGATGATCATCTTCCATATTGCTTTACTGTGTACAATCCTCTTCTAGTTTTTCTCACTTTACTTTGCATAAATGATTTTGATGGAATGCTATTGTACTATAAGAAATGATGAGCACATTGGTTTCAGAAAAATATAGGATGATTCATACAAACTGATGCAGAATGATTGAGAAGAACAGACACAATAAAGCAATATGGAAGATGATCAATTGTGAAAGACTTAGCTACTCTGAACATGAAAGTGTTCAGCCATTCCCCCACTGATGGGCATCCCTTCAGTTTTCAATTCTTTACCACCACAAAAAGAGCTTCTAGAAATCCTTTTGTATAAAGAGGTCCTTGTCCCTTTAAAATTAGATCCATTTCTTATCTCCCTATAGAAATGTATCTTGTCAGAGCAATGTTTTGTCTAGACTTCTATAGAAATAGGATCTGGTCCATAAGGCATGATGGGCCTATGCTTTTCAGGGAAAAGGAAGTATTTCCCCTATAATAATAGACTTTAATTAAGGATTGTTCCCAGGTGAATATCTGTGGCTTAGAAACACAGTGATTCCTCTAGAGGAAAATAACTATATATAACTTAGAGTTGACATGAACTGAGTAGTTATTTTTAGGAATATTAATAGGACTTCCTTCAAAGGGGTGGGTGGTGGTGATAATTGAGCTCAATGTATCCTTCTCTACTTTTTTCCCCATAGAGTGTCTTTGTTCCTAGAACCCAGATATTTGGGAAGGTGGAGAGGAAAGGAGGAGAAGGAGAGAATTCTATTGTGAAAAGCACCAACAAAACCTGCCATGAATTTTAATTCTAAAGAAACCAGTGTGCCATGGCCTCCATTCCCTAAGGGCCACAACTGTCAATCATTTCCATCCCTGAGCAATTAAATCCTGTTATAGAGGTCAGTCATGACAACCTTTTCCAAAATGAAATAGAACCTCTTCTTCCTAGCTCCATCTTTTCTTCTCTCTATTCTTCTCATCTCATCCTCCTTTTAGTTTTCTCTGCCCCATTCCATACTCTTATCCCCATCTGTTCTCATTCTTCTTTACTTTTCACTTTCAGATTTGTTCATCATAGAACCCCAAAATTGGGAAGGGAAGGAAATAAGGAAAATGTTAGCCGCTGCCACTAAGCCTATTGAGATGATCATTTTCTCCCTTTCTCTGAAGCTGTCTGTAGGCTTTGGAAAGCTGAGAATTCACAGATATGTAGACTGGTTAAACTAAATTCATTCTCTCTTTATATGGCTACAGAATTGATTCTATTAGGAGGAGAAATTAAAAGAAGCAGTAGGGACTACTTTTGGGGATAGTTAAGCAGTTGGGGTTAAGTGACTTCCCCAAGATAACAAGGTTACACAGTGAGAATTGTCAAGTATCTGAGGCCATATTTGAACTCAGGTCCTCCTGACTCCACAGAAAGTGCTCTATCCACTTTAGCAGCTACTTTACATGGCTTTCTGTAAAGTCTGGCTATTTAAGTGATCGTTCCTATGTGCCTGTGTTTGTTTTCCTTCCTTGTAGTATGGATACCTGGAAGGAAATAGGGGTTTTATCTATTTACACAAAGACTATCAAATCACTGAGCAGTAATGACAGTATCCCAAGGTTATCCACAAACACAACTTCTCCTGCCCTAGGGTCATGTTTGATTAATAAGAGTTCACAACAACTAGCAATTCCCAGACACCCATTTTTACTTTATCATGTGTTTCATCTTTGGGCCACCATAAATACCTCCTGCTTTCCCTATTCAAATCTCAATCTCTTTGAAAAGAGCATGTCCACCTAGTGTCCTATGACTCCATTTATCATCCCTGGCATTTCTCCTTCCTCTACACACTACTACTCTATATGGGTTGCTTCCCCTTTTCAAATATAAATTCTATAAAGCCAAGGATTGTTTCCCTAGTATATTCAAATTGGCATTTGGAACCTACTGAATAAGTGTGGGTTTATATATATATATATACATATATATATATATGTATATATATATATATATACACATATACATATATGTGTGTGTGTGTGTGTGTGCATACATCAATCACTGAAAATGGAACTTTCCATTGAAAATCATTTCTCAGACCCTAAAGACTCAACTAAAAAACTACTAGAAACAATTCACAACTTTAGCAAAGTTTCAGGATACAAAATAAATCCACATAAATCATCAGCATTTTTATATATTACCAATAAAGTTCAGCAGCAAGAGATACAAAAAGAAATTCCATTCAAAATAACTGTTGATAGTATAAAATATTTGGGAATTTATCTGCCAAGGGAAACTCAGGAACTATATGAACTAAACTACAAAACACTTTCCACACAAATACAATCAGACCTAGTCAATTGGAAAAACTTAAAATGCTCATGGGTAGGACAAGCGAATATAATAAAAATGACAATACTACCCAAACTAATTTACTTATTTAGCGCCATACCAATCAAACTCCCAAGAAATTATCTTACAGATCTAGAAAAAATAGTAGCAAAATTCATTTCGAAGAACAAAAGGTCAAGAGTTTCAAGAGAATTAATGAAAAAAAAGGCTGATGAAGGTGGACTTGCTGTACCAAATCTAAAACTATATTACAAAGCAGCGGTCATCAAAACCATTTGGTACTGGCTAAGAAATAGAGTAGTCGATCAGTGGAATAGGATAGAATCACAAGACAAAGTAGGAAATAACTATAGCAATTTAGTCTTTGATAAACCCAAAGACCCCAGCTTCTGGGATAAGTATTCACTATTTGACAAAAACTGCTGGGAAAATTGGAAACTAGTGTGGAAGAAATTAGGGCTTGACCCACATCTAACACCACATACCAAGATAAGATCTAAATGGGTTCATGATCTGGATATAAAGAGTGATACTATAAGTAAATTAGAGTAACGTAATATAGTTTACCTCTCAGACCTATGGAGATGGAATAAATTTATGTCCAAAGAAGAACTGGAACTCTTAATTGAAAACCAGATATATATCTTTGACTATATTAAGTTAAAAAGTGTTTGTTCAAACAAAACCAATGCAGTCAAGATTAGGAGGGAAGCAATAAATTGGGAAATCATCTTTACATTTAAGGGTTCTGATAAAGATCTCATCTCTAAAATATATAGAGAATTGTCTCATATTTATAAAAATTCAAGCCATTCTCCAATCGATAAATGGTCAAAGGATACAAACAATTTTCAGAGGATGAAATTAAAACTATTTGTAGTCATATGAAAAGGTGCTCCAAATCACTATTGAT